>APFE030631749.1:0-28490 GCA_000404065.3 Pinus taeda | reverse complement strand
TGGTTCATTATCTTTTTCACTTTGTTTTTCAACATTTTCAATCTCATCATTAATGTTATGAGGAATATCTCTCTCTATTTACATTGCAAAATATTTTTCAAATTAGTTCATCATATAAAACTTAAATTTCACAATACACTAGTTAAATTTTAAATATCATTTTAAATATTTACATTTAGATACTTTCTTCAACTTCTAGTTGAGATTGATTTTCTCTTTCAATATTTAAGAGTTATTCCTTCTTTCTTTTGTATTAGTTTCTCGAGTATTCTCTATCAGCCTCAACGTCTTTTATACAATCATATTTTCTCTTGCAATTTCTTTAATTTCCCATGATAATTCAATCTATGTAGATTTTTAAAATCCAACCCAAAAAAGTCAATTTCAAAATCCTGCAAAAAAAACTGACTTTCAAAATTTAGACCAAAAACTCACTTTAAAAATTCAGCACAAAAGACTTACTTTTGAAAATTCAAGCCAAAAAAATTCCTTGAAGAATTCAGCCAAAAATATTTAATTTAAAATTTCAGTCCAAATGAGGAAAGATATGAAAATAATGTTTCAGCTCTGTTTATTTATATCGTTTGGGTGAAATGTTTCTTTTCAGAGGGTCGCACCATTTTATTTTTTCGATCAATGGAAAATATAGACAGATTTTCAGGTGAACATTTAAATTAACTCGACTGGATTACTTTTTCATTTATTTTAATAGGCGCCGACGACAAACACAAGTTTGACTGAATGTTTTTTTAGTTCGGCCGAACTACTTTAACCTGCAACTTTGTAACAACTCGGCTCTAGTCACCTTTCTCCAACTTTGGGATTGTTAAACTCCATCAAATTTGGCGAATTTACTTTTAGAACCAATACCAATATTTTCATAATTGAATCTACTTTTAGTACATATTAATTTTATGGCATTTCATAGATATTTTCTAATTTTAATTAATTTTCTAATCAAATGTGTGTAATTTTTTTAAGGTCTTCATAATATAGTAAAATCAAAATTTTGTATCTTTCAAAATACACTGCAAAAAAAATGTGAAAATTTTATAGTTCATTACAATGGTCTGTCTTTTCTAATGGGTAGTTTTTAAATTTTTAGTTTTTAACTAATATGTTGAGAAACTTGACACTATGCTAAACATCTTCAAAATCTGTAGTTTTTTCATATTGGTTCAATTCAAAAAACTATAGCATCAGTTGGTTTCATAAATATAACGATATCTAAGTAGACTGTATCTAGATTGTGGAAACACATTTAGTTATTTTTAAATGTCAAGTTTACAAAGGATACACTAGTGCCAAAAAACATGACTTTTTATGAAGCCTTTGATTTTTAAAGAATACACAGTAAAACAATTGCTAAGTTGACATATCGAATGTGAACAAAAAAATTCCAAAAAATAAGTAATAGAAAGCTAATAAAATTTTTGACAATTTGTTTTTTATTGTAAAATGGAATTATGAACAAAAAAAGTTCTTTGGCTTGCCAAAAGTTAAAGAAATTCTAAAAATGACCATTTTTTCTCGAAAAAGGGCGAAAAGTGTAACTTCACATTTTCATATCACCTTATCCCCATCATTATTAAGGAGTAAACATCAAACACGAGTATTTTTACACTTTGTTCTTCCATCTTTCTCATGTTTCTTCCACAACTTTGACATAGTTCATTATGTGCCTACAATTCTCACCAGCAAGTACAACCAACCTGGATATACAAGGACAAGATAATAGAATCAAGAAGGTATTTATATCTTAAGAGCATGATGTCAATATTGTCACTCTCGGATTTTTTATTTTTGTAGTGAAAACAATTTGCTAGGGTTTTTGGGGTCTTCTAATTCAAATCCCTTCTAGGGTTGTTAAACCTAGGTTCTTCACTTGTAAATTCTTAATGCAAACCATAGAAATCATGTGTACTCTTTTTAAAGTATGTATACTAAATCGTTGGTTGCAAAACCCTTGAGACATCACTTCTATACATGAAATTTCAAATGTATGTAAGAGAATGGTAAGGATTTCTTCATCATGTATTGAAAATTTTCAAGAGACGAAATGGAAAAGTATACTTACCTTGGTCGAATTTTAGATTACTCAGAGATTCTTTAATTTGTCAAGTACCAAGGACGCTTCAATTCTTACATAAATTATTTTGAGATAATAGATTGATTTCACGGATGTAGTGGATTCCTTTTACATATATATTATTTCCATATATTAGCTCAATGAACTTCAAATCTCTTGTAGCTTTTGGTGCCTTCAACAAAGTGATATTTTTCTATTTCAATAGTCAAATATTTGTGTTTTATTAGGATGCCATATCTACCTTAGATAGTTTTGGATGCATTTCTTTGAATCTTAACTAGGGGAAATATTTATGAGTAATGAAAGGAATAATTCTATCATTTTGAATTAGGGATGTTTCCCACAATGATGTCTTTCTTTGTGTAATCGTTCTTTCCTCCATATAGAGGATATATGTATTATATCATTTTTATGGAGATGAGCCATACTAGTGAAATGTTTTCAAGCCATATATCAATTTTGTAATGTTTCCATATGTATCATTGTCAATTCAATTCCTGGATCATTGCTATAATACCATATATATTGTTGTGGACTCGCTATCATAGAGATAAGCCATATTTCTAGTTGACACAAGGGTTCATGACACAATGCAAAGCTACTTTTATGGAAGCTACATATTCCTCGTTACAATATAACCAGCAAATACAATCCACTTTCTTACAAGGATTCCAAATAGGACATTGACTTAATTACAAATATTCTACTCAATAAACCCTATGAATATGAGAACATTATTCGACTAGTAACCATAATAACTATTTTTCTTTTTTATTTTTCTTTTTTACATAATGTTACAAGTACAAGAATATGAATACCTAACCTAATTACATTTTCTAACACCATGGAAAGACAGGGAATTAAAAGGAGGTGTAACACCCTCCTCCCACATCTACCCAAGAAATTGGCCAGCCGAGGTAAACATGTGACAAGAGGACACTATGATATGATTCGACCTCCTAAGTCACATTAAGGAAGTGGAACCAACAGAAACACACCATATAGACATCCAACATCATCAACAAAACCCTCAAAGGACAAGTCAGCCACTAAGGCAGCCTGTCCCTGGATCACACTGTTGTTTTAGGTCTCTTGGGCCATAGTTCCTCTCATGCTATGGGCAAGGGAGCGACTAACAACCTAAAGTCGCTCTCAAAGGATTATCTGCTGTTATCGGGAAATCTAGTGTCTATGCAAAGCTGCTAGTCCCACTAAGACGGGTAGCTATCTTAGAAACAAATAGATTAAAGTTACTTTTGTTTTCCTTTATGAGAAATTGATAGGAGAGGAGCAAAGAATACCAACCTCAATCTTTCGCTTGGTTCTTTGCTTATTCCTTCTCCCCTCTGACGAATCTTTGCCACTAATTCCCTGATTACTCCACTTCAAAGAGTACCTGTAAAGTCAAAGCAACATAATACCCTCAAAGTACAGAGATCTACAATCATAAAAAATATAGGACCAGATATATATTGACCACACAAATGCATATATCATCAAACATACAAGAATGTGGAGGAAAACTTGAATAGCTTTATTGATATAAAGATTAGAAGAGAGGATTACAACCCATTAATCTAATCCAGCGTCATCCTCCCAGCATGAAAGCCCCTCTTCACCTCATGAAAAACTTAGATCCCCCAACACTATGATGTTCCACCAAGAAACTAATAGCACTTCCTTACAAGATGCAAAATTCCAGCCTCTAGATCTCTGGGATGAGGGATCCATATATAGATGATTGCAGGGGGGTGAGTCAGCTTCTGGGATTTTGATTAGTGTCTTCTCTCTGATAGTTCTTGATTCCACTTGGAGATTGATGATCTCTTACTCATCCCTGGGTGAATTCAGAGAGGCAAGTGTCATAGGAGAAGTTTCTGGAAGATTCCATGATCATCCACCTTGCAAACTGTCTCTGCCATTTTTCTACTCTCACCCATCGCACCCTACAAAAGGTCTTTCGAGTATGCATCACACTTTTTGCACTGAGTAGGTGAGATGCATGGCACCCTTAGCACTGAGAAATGGTCCAGTTTTGACCAATTCTGAGCAGTTTTCTTGGAGAACTTCTAGGAGATGATGTAATCAGCTGACCTTGTTCCTTTAGGGCAAGAAACAACACTTTTAGGGACTCAGAAGCCCTTGGTTTATGGAAATATGTGATTGGGGTTGCAGTGCCCAAATATGTCTATAACAGTTGCCCCCTAAAGCATGAGGTCGAAAATCTTTTAATGTCGGGTGAAATGATTTATCATGATGATCCGTGGTTTTTCGAACTGGAAGACGACCTGTAATAAGATACAATACAATACATTATCTTCATAACATTTTCATGATCTAGCTGAGGCAGGCATTCCCATGCTCAGCTTTATAAATTCATTTTCATGTACAAAGGAGAGGCAACTGTCTGTGTAGCAGATTGATGATTCTAATAGAGCCATCATCCTTTGATTTGGATGATCATCTATGTAGCAATGATGTACATTTGATGTCTTTGTTGTCCTGAATATATCACAGCCCAGATGGATGAAACTAGATCCAGGGTCTTCAAACTCGTCCAATCTTCACCTGAAGTACATGTCGATCCATGTGAAAAAATTTCTGGAGTCAAACATGGAAAGGCATCACCTGATTACCAGCCAATGATGTAAGCTATTAACAGGCACGAGAGGAATCACCAATAATGATGATGACTCTCAAGGTACTATAGTACAATTCGCGTGGTGTGAAAATGGGACTCGGCGTCGAACACCACAAAAAATCTCTCGGTTGAAGGCCATTAGTGTAAACATGTTGCCAGAAGCGACAAACTTGCCATTGAGGCATGCAAACTTCAAGGTATTGAAAAGGGTGTTCCAAGGTTGACTTCTTGAATAATGAGCTGATGTCGACAAGAAGTGACCCATCATAGGAGGGCCTTAATGAATCCCACATCTATGATGCGGAACGGAGCAAATGACTTTGCGGAGGTGAAAACAATTTGATGATACCAAGTTCAGGGTAGTGGTCATGAAAGAATGGAGCGTGAATGTATTGCAGCGGATGAGACACAAGATGGGTTGGTGAATTCTCTGAGCGACTTCTCTTGAACATATCGACGACACTGAAATGGATTGGTAGCGTTAACCCCAAAGATGGATGGTACGATGGACCAATGGTAATATGACCAGTGAATGGAATAACCCAACCCGACTCAATCATGGTGATGGAGTGAAAGTGTCATGTTTAAGAGTGACTTTGCTACCAATATAGTTTCTTCAAGTTTTCTTCCCAATTTTTCCCTGGTCATTACTGACCAGTACCTCTTTATTTTTATTAGGTTTGAGGAGGATAAAATATGCTTGTTCTATAATTTTCCCTTCGGGTGAACCTGTCGCTACGTTTTGACGAGCCTAGCGATAGTGAAACTCCTTCTCATCTCTATGGACAAGTTTGTCGCTATTGGTTTTAATGAGTTTAACGACAAAGATAACTCGGTCCTTTTTCAATTTTAGAGAGTCTGAAAAGGGACAAAAAGGAAACTCCAGTAATCCTTTTTCGTCATATAACCCCTTAAGTCCAAAAAAGTATAAAATAATATGAAAGGGATGGATTTTCAATAGCTTTAATGAGCCGAACAAAACAAGCAATCGATCTTTTTGTGTAATAATCCCTCAGGTCCAAAAAGATTAAAATCTAGAGGAAGTATAGCACTTTCGATAGCTTTAACAAGCTGGAGAGGCTAATTGCTTGGCAATCTTTTCATATTTTACGAGTGAGATGAAAAGAGCTTAAAGGAGACTCGTTTTTGAGGAACGAGTGATATTTTTGGGTAGCTGTTGATTCCAGGGTAAGGTTTGGAATTTTCCAATCACAACAGTGTCACAAGGATGGCTAACAGAATCACTCGTCGCAACTATTCCTCAAAATGGTAAACAATCAAAAGGAGGCATATGATCGGCTAAAACAGAGTGGAGGTGATGATGAGAACCGGACCAAGGTTCGAAAGGTTGATGATAATGCATTCACAATGGTTATTTACGAGAGGTTGGTTCATTTTTTAATGAGATTAAACTCTGGGGGAACATTTGCTCATTGCTTAGGTTTAATTTTTAACGAGCTTGAACTTTGCATAAAAATTTCTCATGCCAGTCGAATAATAAGGATGTCTAATCGATAGATTCCATTTTTGTGGAGCTTGCACCATTCTAAGCTTTGCTCCATATCCTTTCATTATGCAAGTTAGGAACGACCAATCCTACGAGTTTAAAGGGTTGATAATCTACAAACTAAGAAAATAATTGGTCGCTCTTCTCTTGCATGCAAAAAGGTTTCCATGCCCCCAGGTATAGTGAAAGAGTTTCTAGGCTACCATATAGAAGTTCTCGCATTTGCAAGATAGTTTACATCCATGTAGTAGATAGAAACACTTCCTAGCTTAATCCATTTGGACAAAGGTGATTCTAGCTCCAACAACCTAACCTTGATGAGGGAATCTTATTCTGATCTAATCCCATTTTCCTAAACATACGGGTGTCAGAATAGTCATATATCCTTTGCGGAAACCTACCCTATAACCAAAGTTTCCCCATCGAAGCATACCAGGGTGCATGCTCCCTGGGTTTTAGTCATGGCCACTGAATTACTCGTGCTCTTCTGGTGGACGAACTAGAGATTGATGAGACATTCCTTGCATGAAAAGACCAGTTAGGGATGGAATTTGACTATTAGCTATGTGTGAGTCGGGCAATGAAAGCTAGTCTACAAGCTGGACAACTCAGCCTTCATGCGGAAAACACATTACTCAAAGGAGTGAGGAGACAATGGCTCCCATGCTATAAATATAGTCACACCCAAGGAGAATATTATAATCTAAAGGCCCTTGGACTACCATTACATTCAGATACACAGTTTTCCCTCTCAAAGTCATAGGCAAACTTGGAAGGATCCCTAACAGTCGACTGGTTCCTTTGTTGAAGCCTGTTATATTTCGCATCTTAGGAAGAAGCAATGGCGAACCAAGTTCTTTCCAAGCAGTTGAGGAAAGGATACTCACAAAAGCCCCTTCATCTATGATGGTACTAACCATGACTATTCTGTAAGCTTGAACAATGATTCAGAATGGTACATTAGATGGTAAGCAGGGTCTGCCTAGTAGATTCCAATCGAAGGAAACAACTAGGTTGCTCGAAGATGGGACCAAATAAATGGCATGATATGACCTTGACAAACTTCCTTCCTGTGGTAAAGAAACGAGTAGATTGCCCCCACATTCATCGGAGTCTATGCTTATAAAAATAATTTGAACGGTGTCATTCTCATTCTATTCGGTGATTGTATCATCTGCAGATGGACCTTCCGAAGACAAGACTGGGTCGACTGCCGCCTCGACCTTTTGACTTTCGTCTGGTGTGGATTCAGCGGGTTTATCTTCAATGATAGATGTTTCAACATACCACAAGGTTTTGTCAGTTGGATTTTCAACTAGCGATGGATTCGGCAAGAGTTTCTTATACCCAGGAGGAAGCCATAGCGGTGAAGCAAGATGGTTATCCAAGACTCTTTTATCTTCATCACAGAAGGGACAACGGTGGACAGCATGATTGCCTTCACACAGTTTGCAAGGAAATTTACATTTTCCTTTATGTCCAGAGACTTCGTTTTCAATAGTTGATGGTGTACTCTCAACATGATCATTAGAGTTTGATGACATCAGATTGTGCAAATGAGGAGACCAGTCCCTTAAGATCTGAGGGATGCAAGGACAATCTTGATGATAGTGGTCTCCTTTGCAAATGACACATTGAGATTTAGGCTTGGACAGTGCAATATGTGGATTTTCACTAGATGACGCATAGTTGCCCCTTTTCGCCTTTGGCTCCTTCTTCTTCTCTTTCTCCTTCCCTTTCTTCTTCTTCTCAGTTACTTGGTCTTTAGCTTTACTAGCTTTACCAAGCGAAGGGGAAGGAGGGGAGGGAGAAACAAGCAAAGCAGAAGGTTGGGGGGTAACTCTAGTATCATCTAGTTGCTGACTTGATTGCTCAGGAATTGCGGTGGTTTGAACGACAGAGGTCAAGAAGAGCCATATTGGCAAGCTGATTGTTAGTCCTGGGAGGGACAATGTGGCAATATGAGGTGCACCAACATCTCCCCAAGAGGAGAAAGGACTAGGATTTCCCCCAAGGGGAAATCCTTGGTTGGTGGACTCCATTTTTCCCAACCTAAGACCAATGAGGGAACAATGACGTTATTCCGATTAAAATAAATTTTAGACGCTTCGACACAACTTGCTTTTTCAATTTTTAAGAGTCGAGAAAAAGCTAAACATGACTCTAGTCACCTTTGATTTTTAATGAGCCTGAAGTGACAAGTGCTCAAATGGACCTTTTCCTTTAATGAGTCTGAAAAGGAATGAAAGAGACTACTCTATAAATCTAGACAGAGGGATTGCCAAACCAATCGCAAAACTGCAGAATTGTTTTTACGGTACGACAGTTAATCTTCCTGAATGCTATGTTCAGTGCATTTCGATCGATAGGGCGGCAGACACGGATTCCTAAGGATAAAGGATATAGCCTATTGTGGTCTCCTAATATATACTCGACGGTACGTGGGAGCACAAGTCCGTACTGGCGCTTGTTGTCTCAAAGAGAAGGAATCACCCAACCTACAATGAAAGCGATAGTTACCAGGCTTTACGATGCTAGAATACGCCTCTAGCCTAGACTTCTAAATGTTGTATGTTAGGTTCCAAAGCGTTTTTATGTTCATTGAATTTATTTTGCAATTGATCTTTCTTAAGAAATTTTCCTTTCAGGTTCATCGTGTGATGTAGATATACAATTCCTAAAATGCAATCTGATATGATAAACAATCGTTTGATCTTATTTTCGCAATGAAAATCCTAGCTACTAAGGAAAGAGAAGCGGGATTCTTTGAACATAGAGCAGAGAGCACACACTAGATGCACTGTCCTAAATCAAAATCAATAAGCAATCTAAATGCAAATGCACATGCATGTATTTGTTTTTTCTTTCTTAATGTGTGAATGACAAAAAGAATTCTAAGCACAAATATGAATCGTTTCAAGCGACAGTACTAACGGTTTTCTCTTCAAAAGACGAAAGGAAAATAATGACGACACTTTGCGATTTTGAATTGAAAACTGCTTTTGACACTTGAAAAACTATTAATTCAAATCAATTACAAGAGTAACAGTGTAATCGACCATCAAGAACAATATGATTCTTTTCTTTTCCTGAAAATGACACTTGCAACACTTCCAAATCAAAAGACAACAGTTTGATTACGCTACTTCTTTATAAAGGAGAATTGTAAATGGCAAACAATACATAAAAACATTTACACTTATTTATACAATGGAGGCTGAATCATGCAAAGGAAGGGAGTTTCCACAGTGGTATACTGACCACAAACAGTAAAACTCCTAAATGAAGCTGAAGAGAGTGAACAAAAAACCAAAATCTGGAAGCAGAAGAAGTCTTATCTGATCATCGCACCTATAACATAGGGAAAGAGCGATGCATCTCACCTATTGCACACGGGAGGTGTGATGCATCTAGATTCCCAAGAGGAGAAGGTTTGATGGTCCAGGGATGAGACTTCAACTTGGTTCTTGGTCATATTTTGCTGCTCAGTTCAGGGATTTAGGCTGAGCTAATGATAGTCAGTAAATGTAAATCACAGGGGCTAATTTAATGAGGCTACTTGAGCCACCACCAAGGAAATTAAGATGTTTGCATATCAATTGTTTATATTATAAACAAAACCTAGAGATAGACTGAAGCGGCATTGATCTACTTTGCACTTGCATAGAAAATGCAGTTCGAAGGCTAGCTGGCTTGACTTCAGTATCTGTCTGTAAGTTTATAAAGCAAACAAATATAGACAAGAAAAAAATTTATTCACTCCCCAGCGAAGTCACCATTTCTTTATCGGGAAATCTAGTGTCTATGCAAAGCTGCTAGTCCCACTAAGACAAGTAGCTATCTTAGAAACAAACATATTAAAGTTACTTTCATTTCCCTTTATGAGAAGTAGATAGGAGAGGAGCAAAGAATACCAACCTCAATCTTTCGCTTGGTTCTTTGCTTATTCCCTCTCCCCTCTGACGGATATTTTCCGCTCCTTCCTTGATTACTCCACTTCAAAGAGTACATGTAAAGTCAAAGTAGCATAATACCTTCAAAGTACAGAGATCTACAATCATAAACAATATAGGACTAGATATATATTGACCACACAAATGCATATATCATCAAACATACAAGAATGTGGAGGAAAAATTGAATAGCTTTATTGATATAAAGATTAGAAGAGAGGATTACAACCCATTGATCTGACCCAGCGTCACCCTCCCAGCATGAAAGCCCTTCTTCACCTCATGAAAATCTTATATCACCCAACACTATGATCTTCCACCAAGAAACTAACAGCACTTCCTTACAAGATGCAAAATTCCAGCCTCTAGATCTCTGGGATGAGGGATCCATATATAGATGATTGCATAGGGGTGAGTCAGCTTCTGGTATTTTAATTAGTGTCTTCTCTCTGATAGTTCTTGATTCCACTTGGAGATTGATGATCTCTTACTCATCCCTGGGCAAATTCAGAGAGTCAAGTGTCAGAGGAGAAGTTTCTGGAAGATTCCATGATCATCCACCTTGCAAGCTGTCTCTGCCATTTGTCTACTCTCGCCCAGCGCACCCTACAGAAGGGCTTTCCAGTATGCATCACACTTTTTGCACTGAGTAGGTGAGATGCATCGCACCCTTAGCACTGAGCAATCTGTATGGTCCAGTTTTGACTAGTTCTAAGTAGCTTTCTGTGGAGAACTTCTGGGAGATGATGTAATCAACTGACCTTATTCCTTTAGGGCATGGAACAACACTTTTAGGGACACATAAGCCCTTGGTTTATGGACATATGTGATTGTGGTTACAATGCCCAAATATGTCTATAACACCTGCCAACAACTGTGGACAAAAATTGTCATTGTTGTGCTAGTGACCCCAGTATTTAACACAACTTTTTAGGCTCAAAGATGACGACATTATCTAGAACTGATCCATATTTTCAAACTAGTAAGTAACATGGAAATGAAAGTACTTAAGAAAATACTTTTTCAACACCTTGACTATATCCTTGCTAGCCATGATAGGCATTTCGTCAAACATATTGTCGACATGTAATCTACAAGTGTAAATACCAGAGTTAATCATAGGGATCTCACACTTATCTGAGAATCACTATGAACCATTGTTTCCTCATGCCATTTTCTGCATTATCATCTATTATGTCAGAGACATAATATCCATTCACATACAAGTAGAAACATGGTAAGAGCCATACATAATTGTTGTCATAAAATGTGCATATAACTATCATAATAGGAATAGAAATGCAATAATCATGACAACCATAAAATCCATAAATACATCAATACCTTTACACATGGAAATCAAGGAAAGTATTTCTCATTAATGAATTGATTGAACCAACTGGAGATGGGACTACCACGTTCCAACCAATAGTAGAATGGTTGAGCCAAACCTCTCTTCAGCCATTCACCCCCATGCCTTATTCCAAGCATGAATGTGGGATCTCATAGAACACATAAATCAAAACTCATCTAAGGCTTCCAATGGCCATCCACCTTAACCCATCAAATAGTGGTTCCACCTCATGGTCGAACATCACCAATACCATCATGAGATTGGTCTCCATCCAAGCCTTCCGAGGCTTTCATAGCGTTTGCTCCAACCAAGTCTTCCAGGACTAGTAATTCAACCCACAACTATCATCAGGCTTCCAGAACATTTTCCAAACCAAGTCTTTCAGTACTAGTAACTAAACCCACCAAGGGTTTCCAAAGCATATATCTAACCAAGTATTCCAGGACTTGTAACTCAATCGAAGATGTTTTAGGGCTTCCAAAGTGTTTTTCTAACCATGGATTCCAACAAATAATAGTTAAACCCAAGCTAAGGAATCACGAGAACCAACAAAAAACAAATCATGAAAGTAATCCCACAATCACCATGGATATCTAGGAAATTGCAAGGCTAGCCAACCTGGTGTCAATCCAAGCAAACTCTATGCAAATGATAGATCATGACCAAGAATCCACATGCATATGACATGCATGTCCAAAGTAGTGAAGAAAACATACATGCAACTCGGTACCTGCAAGAAAATATGATGTAGTTGTTGATGTTGATGCCTTCTTGTGCTTTCCCGCTCTTCCTTTTCCTTCTTGCTCCAAGAGTCCAAGTATGTCACACCCTCCAAGAGTGATCCAAGAAAACTCTAAGTATCCAAGAGTATGAGAGAGAAAATAATGAGAGAGAGCTCCAACCCTGAATTGACAAAAGGTTACCAATTTATCCTCGTAAACCTTTTTATGAATAAGGCCTCTATTTTTTTCATTTTCCATTATTTTCCTTCATTTTCCTCCTCACATGCAACTTGTGACCTTTCACCTCCTTCTTCTCTTAATTTCCATCATTTTCATAATGTGCCAAAATGCCTTTTAATGCCTTAGCCATTTCCTTTGTCAATTTCTTTAGCTATAAATAACCAAATGAACATCCCCCAGGATTGTTTTCCGAACATTCAGCTTGGAATAAGTGTCCCAATCATCTTTGGTTATTGTTTTTAACATTTATTACATGGAATTTTCACTAGGGTTGTTACAGAACCCTCCCCCTTTGGGGACACCATCCTCAGCATTCAATCACACATACACCTCATCAAGCTGCTGAAAGACATACTTCTTATGGAGCTTTATAACATAATGTGATGCAATTTTACAATGAAAGAGCTTCTCAAGAGAAGAACATCAGGACAACATGACAACATACTGCATAGTGGATATTCATAGCACAAATCATTATGATATTTACATTGATCATCATGCTGAGTGCCAATCCATATGACATCATAACATCATGATAACATAACCACATGTTGGGATAGGGTCCCTAAGGTCAATTTTTGGGTTAATTTTTGTATAAAGTGTAGTCTCCATGAAATGTGGAAGTGGAGTGCTAAGCTAGTATGAGTCAATGGGGCTTTAGTCCCTTTAGGTGGGTAAGTGAAAGAGAGTTTTGAGACCCTCCCATGGTCCACTGACCATGGTATTGTAATAAAAATTGTTATATAAAGATGAGTCATAGCGATTCTAAAAGTAGCTTTTTGGGAAGAATCATTATATTGGGCAAGAAGCTAAGGTAGGAAAGGTTTGTTTCACGTACTTAGGTGAAAGGGGAAGGCTCTTGTAGTTGAGTGCGCAGAGACCTTGGTAAGTCCATCGAATGAGTGCATGGGCCCCTGCAGCTGAGCGCACAAGGAAAAGAAGTCAATGATTGAATGATTATACTTAATAAAGATAGTTTTAAGCCAATTATAATGCATCTGAGTCTTATTTATTACTTATGCTAGTCTTTGTATCTTCACTCTATGTTGTGATTTATATCAACTAATGTTTAATTTCTATGCAGAATTAGTAGATCTATAATATTTAGGCATGATAATACTAATTAAGGGCCTTCATGAAGATTTGGAAGTTGTTCAAGTGAAATTACAGTAATTATCTGTTCGGAAGGGTTAAGGGTGCACGAAAGTATATCTAAGCCATAAGGACTACATGAACCTATCACACAGGCCACTAGATGTAGAAACCTGGTTCTAGCATCCCCTGATACTGCTTTGAGTAAGACTGGAGCCTGTGCTATGTGGGTTGTTTCTGAAAGGGCCAACTATTAGGGGTTTGTTGGTTGGCACAAATAAAGTTGAACCTGGTTCAGGCCCCATCAAGCCAACAAATGGTTTTGTTATAGAGACTGAGATCTATTTGAGGAATGTGTGATGTCAAATAAGTGGTTCCCTACTAAGAAATAAATCGAAAAGTGGATCGATTGGAAGCTTCATGTGTTTGCAACTCAGGAGAACACCAACCCACGGTTATCCAAGGAACAATGGCTGAATATATACCTATACACAAACGAGACTAAAGCTTTCTTCTATTTTTTCCCTTGCAAATGCCATGAGTGGCTGTCCATATTAGTGGATAGTTAGGGTACGTGGAGGCTTGACAACCCTATTGTGTGGACCCTAGAGCTAGTGAAGTTCTTTGAAGCTTCATAAAATAATAGCATGTGGGTCATTGATCACTGGATTGACCATATCTTAGGAGGATTCATCACTGAGCTCGTGATCGATACGACTATTAACTATAGTGAAGCAGGGCACAAACTTTTCAAAGGTCCAAGAGGTAAGTACTTAAAATCATTAAAAACCTGGATTAAGATGTTATTGTGTGAGAAACAGGTTATGCCATTACATTGATGTTTTGGATTACACGAAGTGGAAAGCCCTTCAAAACAAACGGGGAATCAGGATCTGAATATAGTCTGTTGTTAGGATCTTTTGATATCGATGATGAAGGAACTGTTCTGTGAACCATGGAAAATTTAGGGGTGAATTTTCACCCTTGGGCTAAATTAAGGGGTTTTATATTTTTATTGAGCAAATATTTTGTATACAGATCGCCTCAAATTTATTTTATAAAAAAATTAGGTATGGAGGTTAGCCCATCTTATTTTGAGGGAGAGGGTAAAAAAAGTAAATTTAGCCCTTGAAATTAGGAGTTACAATCTTCCATTCGCCCTCATTTTCAAGAAAATGTATGTATGATAGTTATAAATACAAATATAAATATAGTGGAGGTATGGCAAATAAATAAAATATCTTGTTTTACTTACTCCAAAGGTATGGTAAATAAATAAAAATACAAATAAACTAGAGGTATGGTAAATAAATAAAACCTCTTTTTATATTTAGTCCATAACCCTCTTTCTATTTAAGAAGGCTCAAAAACGAGGCAAAATCCGGCAACAATTCATTGGAATCCCATGGTGAATCCCATGGGACAAATACCATATTTATAAAAGAGGTATGGTAAATTAATAAAAATATAAATAAACGAGAGGTATGGTAAATAAATAAAACCTCTTTTTATATTTCAAAGGTATGGTAAATAAATAAAAATATAAATAAACTATAGGTATGGTAAATAAATAAAACCTCTTTCTATATTTAGTCCATAGCCCTCTTTCTATTTAAAAAGGCTCAAAAAAGAGGTTTTATTTAATTGAATCCTATGGGCCAAATACCATATTTATAAAAGAGGTATGGTAAACTAACAAAAATCTAAATAAATGAGAGGTATGGTAAATAAATAAAACATTTTTTATATTTACTCCATAAGCCACATATTTACGAACACCCAAAAAATGTTTTATATTTAGGTGAATCCTATGGGCCAAATACCATGGGCCAAATTATTACTAATACCATGCAAAAAAACATTATTAACCCTAATATTAGTATTAATAAAAATAAATATGGCACATGGTATTGACCCATGGTATTCACATGGGATGCAGCCTATTCAAAGGGGGGAATTAAACTAGCATAGATCCATCTTTACTCTAGATCAAATATTGTGATACACAAACTAACATAGAGTGAAAAAATATTTGATCCCTCTCGGGGCTTGGTAGATCTTAATGTCACTCAAACATTTTAACTTGGTTAAAATAAAAAAATAAAATAAAAATCAATTATTAATTTTATTAATTTTTATAGATTACTAATAGCTTATAAGCTCCAGGTTTATGATAACCCATGGTATTGATCCATGGTAATACCATGGTATTCATGTGATCATAGACTATTTAAATGGGAAATTCTATCAGCTTAGATCCATCTTAATTTCAGGTCTACCAAGTGTTGGGAGGGATAACTAGATTTCATCCCTCTAAGAGTGGTAGATGTGGAGTTAAGATGGATATAGGTTGGTTTTTATGATAATGAAGATATTAAAAAGACTTAGGAAATTATATTGTAAATAATTCTTAAGGTGATTAGGCCTTTGACATGCCTGATTCGACGAGATAATATGAATATCACTGATGATCAAAATAGAGACTAGTACATTGTTTTACTACTACCTCATCTAAGATTGCCCTTATCACAACAGAAGATAGGAACGCGAGTAGAAGTTGTGGAGATTGTGATGAGGTTGGAAGCCTCACCAATACATAATATGAACGTTGGAGTGCAATAGATTTATTCGTAGCTAGAAATCCTGAATATGGAGTTGCATAGCTTGAAGAGAGGGAAGGAAGCTCAGTCTAAAGTGTGCACAAAAGTCTAGTGCATAAAATGTAAAGACAAGGGCCGTGATAATGATCATTGTCTTGTTCATCAAAATTACTTAATTGGAGGAGGTCTTGTTCATTTGAAACCTGAGATCATTATGGGACCGAGTGCAGGAGTACCCTTATGGTGCACTATCTGCCAGATAGTTGGGAAGCATGCAAGTGACCATTGTCACCTCTTGCAAAAGTTTGTATAGACTCCATTATAATTGTTTTGTAACTTTTGTAAATAAGTCATACATGAAGAGAGAAACTTCCAAAGCTACGAATTAATGATGGAGCGAACCCCTATATATCGAATGTAAGCAGAAAATCGATCTCAAGATTAGGGCGTAGGTGCATTGCGCATAGGATTATAGATTTGTGGAAGGGGGAGAGGCAAAGGGGTTGGTAGTGTTTGTGGACAAATAATTTTTTATAATTGTGGTGAATTAGGTCATTTTTCTCACGATGGTTAGAATCCAACACATGCATCCTGTTAATATTACAGACAGCTTGATCATGTGATAGAATATTTCCCAGTGCTAATATTCAATATGCAAGAGAAAAGGACGCAACAACCCACACAAAACATACAAATGATGAGGGTGGAGCCTCACGAAGTGGACCATAGAATCAATATCATGATGCAGAGTGGTATTTCCATGAGAGAAGATAAAGGTAAGAAGCCAGAAACTGAAGGGTGGGTACATAAGGCTGTCGAAAAAGAGGTGGGATTTGATCTCAGCAAAGCTAAAGAAACTTTTATGGAGGCCAAGAAGAATTTTGCTAAGGCTTCTACATCAGCAAGTTAGGAGAAACCAATTAGAAACAATGAAGCACAGGACATGGATCCCTCACTATTGGCTACTTTTATGAAAACCTACATGAAGTTGTTGTGGGATCAGAAGGTAGCAGAAGGGCTCCAAGAGCTAATTGAAAATTGTACGGGTAAAATCAAGACTCCTCCTAAATAATGTGCTATGAGGAAATTGGGTAAACATAAGAAGTGGACAGGGTGTGAAATAAGGCTAACTGCATGTATTGGAGAGTATGAAATGGATTAAGTCATCCTGGATCTAGGATCTAATTCAAATGTGCTACCAAATCAAACATGTGAAAGGATGGGGAGACCTGCAGGACAATGGTTCCCTATATAGCTACGCATGGCCAATCAACAAAAGATCATTCCTATGGGATGCTTGTATGAGGTAACAATAGACATTGAGGGAGAAAGTGCTCTTGCTGACTTTGATTAATTGAAATAGTGGATTATAGAAATCCTTACCCTGTGCTATTGGGTATTGAATAGGCCTTTGACATGGATTCCATAATTGACTTGAAGAAGTGAACGATGAAATTTGAGAGGAAGGCAATGCGAGTTATTGTACCATTGGATCTTGTTGAGAGAGTGCACTACACTAAACCAGTCCACAATTATGAAGAGGACAATGATATAGATCAAATATTCAATATTACTGCGCATGACAAATATTGGATCAATCCCAGTGTAGATGGTGAATTACATGAGATAAATATAGCTCATGTACCTCAGATTTAGATGAAGAACCTGAACATTAGTAGAATAGTTTTCACGATTTTTCAACGATATGCTACAATATGGTGACAAAATCACTTCGATGTGTATCAACGAAGGTAAGAAATATTTCTCATTAAGATGGCTTCGATGATGTTAGTTTGTTTCTAGAGAAGTTTGAAAGGGAGTTACCAGAAGAGCATCGGTTCCAGGCTCTTGATCTAGCATTGCGGGCTACACCGGTCCATTGGTGGGCTACCCACAAGGATAGCTTTCTTGACTAGAGAGAGTAGAAGTGAATTATGAAGCTAAGGTTTGGGTACGGGAATACCCGCCTGAGAGAGAAATATACAAGCAAGGATGATCCATGCGAGCATTTGGCATGATGGAATAAAGCTTGGGGGGAGTAACCTCAACCGGAATGGGTACATATCTTTTTTCACACCCTAGATATTATTCTGATGAACTGGTACTTTGAAACGGAGTTACGCCATGGGACGAGCAAGTGGGATATCCTGAGGGAAAGTTTCTTATTAACTTTCAGTTTTGAGGATGGATTTACATGCATTGATGAAGCGCTCTAGGAAATCGAGGCCATAATCTTGAGGATGTCTGAGGAGCTATCTGAATGGGTTTAACCAGACTGGAATAAAAAAATGTGCCATGCATTGGCATGCTACAACATGACTATAGAAGAAGAAGAGGATCCATAAAATATAGACGTTCCAAAGACTGAGGAATAGTGTGAGGTTGAAGGTCCCAAAGCAACGAAGCCTGATATAATATAACCTTTGAATACAAGGCAAGTGAACATTGGATCTGACACACAAAGATAAGTGATTATTGGGATGAGGATATAGTCAATAAGGTTGCGAAATTACTGCGTGAATATCAAGACTTGTTTCCTACCAAATTTTGAGATCTGAAGGGAATAGTAGGGGATCTGGGTGTAATGAAGATCACTCTAAAGGCCGAAGTGAAGCCAGTGAAATAGAGACCCTACCATCTAAATCCCCAATATAAGGAGAAGGTGTGCAAAGAGCTAAACAAAGTGTTGGAGGCTGAAATAATTGAGCTAGTGGAAGAGTCTAACTGGCTAAGCCCTATGGTTGTTAAGGAAAATAAGCACCAATATGAAATCAGGATATGTGTAGATCTAAGAAAGCTCAATGATGCATGCGTTCATGACCCATTTCCAACGCCATCTAAAAATGAAGTTTTGGAGAATTTTGGAGGGAAAGAAGAATATTCGTTCACTAATGGGTTCTCAGGGTGATATTAGATTAATATTGCATCAAAGAATTGCAGCAAGACCACCATCGCGACAGAATGGGGATGTTTCCAGTACACAATTCAGGCTGAAGAATGCGCCCACAATATTCTCTAGTGTCGTAATTGCAGCTTTTAAGGAGTTCATCCATAAATTTTTTGAAGTTTATTTTGATGACTGGACTGTGTTTGGGTTGGTAAAGCGCCACGTTGCAAGTCTATGCCTCATGTTGGATACTTGTCGTAGATATCAGATAGCCCTGAATTTGAAGAAATGCATCTTTTTTGTGCCCTATGGTATATTTCTAGGTCATATGGTATGTAAGCAATGATTAATGGTAGACATTGAAAATATAGTTTTTATTGTCATTTTATAGGCTCCCAAGAATGTAAAGCAGCTACGCACAACACTGGGCCACACCAGATACTATAGGAAATTTATCAAATATTATGCGCAGATAACTACACCAATGGAGAAATTATTGAAGAAGGACATGACTTTCTCTTGGGATGAGGAGTGTCAGCACAGTTTGGGTGTGTTAAAGGAAAAGATGGTGACTACACCCATCTTGGTTTTCCCTGACTAGAAGAAATAATTTCATGTTCATGTGGATGCCTCGTGTATTCCATTAGGTGCGGTATTGACCCAACCAGATGAAGGTGATATTGATCATCCTATCACCTTCGCAAGCAGGAAACTATCAGAGGAAGAGAAGAACTACTCGACTACAAAGCGTGAAAGGTGGGCGATGGTGTACGCACCACAAACATTTTCACATTATCTATTGGGCACACACTTAAAAATGTATACAGATCACTCTGATCTCAAGAACCTGCTCAAGAAGCCTGTGTTGGTGTTATAGACATTTTTGGGCACTTCAACCCCAATCATAAATGTCCATAAACTGAGGGCTCCTAAGTCCCTAAAAGTGTTGCTTCACTACCTAAAGGAACAAGGTCAACTAATTACATCATCTCCCAGAAGTTCTCCACTAAAAACTACTCATAAATGGTCAAAACAGGACCATACTAAAAGCTCAATGGAGAGGGTGAGATGCATATCACCTTCCCAATGTACAAGGAGCGATGCATATTGATTTGCTTCTTTGTAGGGTGCGATGGTCGGGAATGGACAAATGGAAGGGACAAAAATGCGAGGTGGAAGATCATGGAATCTTCTAGAAGCTTCCCCTCTGACACTTGACACTCCATTTTTGACTAGGGATGAGTAAGAGATCATCATTCTCCAAGTGGAATCAGGAACTATCAGAGAGAGGACACTAATCAAGATCCCAAAAGATGACTCACCTCTCTGTAATCATCTATATATGGATCCCTCATCACAGAGATCCGGCGGCTGGAATTTCGTATCTTATAGAGAAGTGTTGTTGGTATTCTGGTGTACATTCACAGTGTTGGGTGATCTATCTTTGCTTGAGGTGAAGAAGGGCTTCCTAGCTGGAGGATGATGCTGGGTTAGAGCACATGGTTGTAATCCTCTTGCTACTTTTCATCTGAATAAAGCTATTCTTGTTTCCTTCCATATTCTTGTGTACTTGTTTATATATGCATGTATATGGTTAATGCACATCTAATCCTGTATTATTTATGAACTTAGATCCTTGTTTCTTGCATAGTAGTATGTTGTTGTGATTCCACAGGTCCTTATGAAGCTGGGTAGACAAAGAAGAAGCGACAAAACTCTATCAAGAAGGAAAGGAAATCAAATGCAAGACTCAGGTTGGCCCTCTTAGTTCTCCTCTCATCTATTTTCATAAAAGGAAGTAATAGTAGACTTTGATTGTTTGTTTCTAAGATAGGCACCCATCTTAGTGGGAATAGCAGCATCCAAGTGGAAAATATTCCCGTATAACAAAATGGCGACTCCACTAGGGAGCAACTAGATTACTTGTTAGCCTATCTATCCTTGTTTCTTTTATAAACTTACAGACGGAGCCTGAAGTCAAGCTAGCTAGCCTTTGAACTGCATTTGTCATACAAATGCAATGTATATAAATGATGATTCAGTCTATCTCTGTGTTTTGTTTATGAATTAAACAATAAATATGCAAGCAATCTAATTGCCCTAAGTGGTGGCTCTAGTAACCTCTTAGAACACCCCTGTGTTTTACATACACTGATATTTACTTATTCAGCCTAAACACCTGAACTAGATTGCAAACTGTGAGTGAAATCCCATTCAAAGTCTCGCACTGCTACCATCGCACCCTGCCTTCAAGGCAGTTTGTATGCATCGCACTTCCTGAGTGCAGTAGGTGCGCTACATACTGAGTTCACTGTGTAACAGGTGTGATGGTCAGGGAGGGTTAACTTTACCCTCCGACTGTGGAGTTTTCTCACTATTTTCAGTCTTATTCAAGAGTTTTGCTATCTGTAGTCAATGTACTTCTGTGAAAACCCCCTTCTCTTGCATTATTCTACCTCCTTAGTGCAAAGAACTATAATTTTTTTTATGTATTGTGCGTCATTTTTAGTTCTCTTTTGCAAAAAGTAGCATAACCGAACTGTCATCTCTAGATCTGAAAGTGTCGTAGCTATCATTTTTAGTTTTAGAAAATAATCCTGTTGTTCTGGAGGTGTAGGATTGATATAAATATCATCCGATTCTGATAAGTATTCAAGGAGATATGAATTTATTTTGATTATGGAATTATTATCAAGCTGACCTACAACTCATGTATGCTCAAAAGCCCAACAGTCACATCTATTCAAACACCAATGTTGTGCATAAATATAGGAGGAATTTTCCTCATTTGGACTCACTCATCTCGTCACGTCTCTCTCTCTCTACTGCGCAGAAAAGAGTCTCTTCTCTACTGCGCAGAAAAGGGTCTCTCTCTCTCTCCCACATGTGAAGCTGGAAGCTATTGAACCTGAAGTTGCAACTACAGATGCAAAGTTTGACTACCGTTGACCATTAGATCTCCTCCTTAAAACTTCACTATAGGTCCATCTGGATCTCCTCTGAAAGCCACTTCTTTTGGTGGTGGAATCAAGTCAATTTGATGGACGGTTTGCAAGATATCGACTGCCCTAGTTTGAAGGAAGCTACTGAAATTGAAGCTACAACTGCAGAAGTAAAGTTTGACTTACGTGGACTAGAAGAACTCCTCATTGGAACTATGTTGTAGGTCCATTTAGAGCGCCTTTGAAAGCCACAACTTTTGGTGATGGAATCAAGTCAATCCGATGGATGGTTTACAAGATATCGATTGCCCTAGTTTGAAGGAAGCTGCTGAAACTGAAGCTGCAACTGTAGAAGTAAAGTTTGACCTGCGTGGAATAGAAGATCTCCTCATCTGAACTACATTGTAGGTTCATCTGAACCTCCTCTGGAAGCCGCAACTTTTTGTGGTGGAATCATGCTGATCCGACGGTCGATTTGTGAGATATCCTCTGCCCTAGTTTGATCATGAAGCCGCTAATGCTGATACTACTGATCTAGGGTTTGCTACTGCTGATACTATTTATGTCTGCTGAATTATTGAAGATAAAATAATATTTGATCAAAGGGTTTCCCCACACATTGTCGGGTTTCTCCTTGGCTAGCCGCCACATCTGGTGTCTCTTGTCTTGGCTTGTTTTCTGTCGATCGTTTAATGTTCTATCTACATTTTATTTTATGTACATGTGATTGTTGATCCATGGAATATAATAAGAAAAAAAATTAAATTGTTATAAGCATAGAACATACCATAGCTTAACACACCTAAGAGCAAATTCTAGAAGAATAATTAGAAATTCCCATGAAGAAGAGGAACACGAAACTCATCTTGATTATCCATTGATAGAGGAACCAAATACTGAAGAATCCATCATGGTTGAAGAAGGAGAAGGATAGGTACACAATGTCAATGGTAAACAACCTAGGATTGGAGGTGTTAGAGGTAGAGGAGTAGGTGGAGATAGAGGTAGACGAAGAGGTAAAGGTGAATTAGATCAAGACCCTTTTGGATTTCCTATCTCTGATGAGGATACAACCCTCACAATGAAGAATATTTCACCTTCTATTCTTCCTAATTTCCATGGAAAAAGAAGTGAAGACCCAGAGACATTTCTCTTTGAATTTGAAGTATTATGCAGATCATATTATTATCTACATGATGCTCAAAAATTAAAATTTTTCCCTGCTACGTTAAAGGATTCAAAAGTGAAATGGTTCATGAGTCTAGGAACGAATACTATAAGGACATGGGCACAAATCAAAGAAGCATTATTAGAGAAATATAGGGACAACTATATGCCTCACAACATTAGGGACGAAGTCTTCGAAATGACACAGAAAGAAGATGAGAATATTGAATACTTAGTTGAGAGATTTGTTTATAATCTTAAAAAGCCAAAAATGGTTAGTCTGGATGAGCAAACTTTGAAAGCCTTCCTACTCAAATCTATCAGAGATGAGTGGATTGATCTCCTTAACTTGACAGGAAAATGATATATTTCTCGATTACAATTTGCAAATATTTGTGATCTATGTGTACATATCTCAAGAGCTAAAGCACGAGTTGGAAAAATTCCTAGGGATCCTCTCTTATCATGAATCAATAAATCTGCGGCTAGGTCAGTCAGTAGGGCAAAACTAGGAAGCTCGCTTGATACTTTTAAGACAAATATTTTAGGGAGTCTTAGTGAAAAAATTTACAGCCTTAAAATATAAAAAAAGAAAAATACCAAAAATGTTGCATTATCCATTTTTTGTCGCACGTGTAGAAAGAAGCATGCTTTGACAGAATTCTCTTTAGACTTAAAAACCATAGAGACTTGTGCCATATGTGTAGATAAGCATGATACTAAAGAATGTCCTTCTCTACCAGGTCTTAAGGTTGTATTTAATGATGAAGGAATACCAAAACAAGTAGATCTTCTTTGTTTTATTGCCAAAAGACCATGGAAGAACTCTCAAGAAAATCAACCACAAGGCTTTAAATCACAACAATTTTTTGAGCCTTCATAAAGTGATTGGAATCCATCTTGGCAGCCTTGGGTTTAGCCACAATCACAATCTTGGAATGAGTGATGGAAAAATTGTTATGGGGCTTATGCTCAATATCAACAATATTTACCATCCTATTATAATTTTCCACCACAATTCTTACCTCAATCTAATTAAATCCCTAAAGCTAATCAATCACCTCAAGTTCAAATCCAAAATCATAATCCATAGCTCTCCTCCCATTTTCATAACAATCAAATCAATTACTTTCTCAATCACTTCTGAATCCAAATAATAAAATGTCACAACCTGTTTACAATATGGAAGGGCAGAATCCTCAAACCTATGTAATAACTCCACTAGATATAAATAATGTTCAGTTAAAATCTACTAGAGTATTACAAAGAAAACCCCCTGTTGTCATTCAAGAAGCTGTTAGGATATTCCGACACATAGGAATAGTTAAGTTCAACTTGGTCTAGTATAGAGTTAGGTTAGCGTTAGGTAAAGTGTGTTTCTTTACCGTTGTACATTTTGTAACTTACAATCCGACGGTCACGATATGTAGTGATCCGACGGTTCATTCTCTCCTCGGTATTACCGACACTTGATCCGTGGCTTGACACCCGATTGGTCCATGAATTCTATTTAAAGCGCATGGAGGGTCATTTGTAGGTTAACCGTGCATGAGAGAAGCTTATGTAAATTTTCATTCTTTTATTAATAAATTGCCTGTAGTAGCCACGTTTGCGCAGGCCGTGGACTGTTTCCCTCTCTGAGGGTTTTAACCACGTCAAAATACTGGTGTATTGATCTGTGATCTGTTTGTGAGCGGTGTCCTTCTGGTGTTCTGTCTGAGGAACTTACCCTGTAAATTCCTACATGGTATCAGAGCTATTTGAGGGCCGCGTCCGTTGGTGATCCAAATCTGAAGCCGGTAGAACTGCATGCGGCTGTTGTTTCCTAGATCTACTTTTCTGACTTCTTTCGGGCTGAGAGGACTGCTCTGTTGTGTTCGGAGCATCTGTTCCAGTGAGGAACCCCTTTCGTTTCACGCGAAAAGGTTTCCGGTAGCCCTATCTGCGTCATTTTTAAGATCTGGAGGTATACAGTCTTTATTTGCAGTTTACTGTTATTTTCTCTCTGCTTATTTCGGTTTCGGTTTATTTAGCTTTTTTTTAAACCGGATCTATACCTTTCATTTTTGTGTATGCTCTTTGCCCTGCGACTCTGTGCGATCTGGGCAAATCAGAAACAGAAAGGAAGGATTTTTTCTCATGCGTATGCTCTTTTCCCTGCACCTTAGTGTGATCTCGGAAAATCAGAAACATTGAGAAAAATATTTAGTTTTTCAGCTAAAGCTAACTTTGAGCCACAAGGTTCAATTTTTTTTAAATATTTAGTTTTTTGGGTAAAGCTAACTTCGAGCCATAAGGTTCGTTTTCTTTGCATGTCCGTGTTTGGTTTTGTGTTTTGTGTTTTGTAGGGAAAAAGAGGTTTCTCAAGGCAAGCACGCAACCAAGGCCCCCCCCCTCTCTCTCTCTCAAATTTTTGTATAGATCAATTGGTTCAAAGTTCTTTTAAGAGAGTAGAGGTCTTGGTTTCAAATCTCCATTTTGTGGGGGCGTTTTTTTCATTCCCGCACATTCGCGCACTTTGTCGGCGATTTCAACAATTTTTTTTCAAAAGCCATAACTTCTTCATCCAGAAGCCTTTTTCAAAGCCGTTTTTTTTAAAACAGCCTAATTTTTCGAGATCTATCCATTGGAACACTTACTTTTAGCATCTTCAGCTTCATTTTTTTTTTTTTAAATGGAAATTCCATGCCAAGTCATTCTTGACAGCACTAACTACTTCCAATGGGTATCCTACATGGAAGATTTACTTAGAAGTAAAGGTCTCTACAGAATAGCCACGGGCCAAGAGAAGAAACCAAAATATGAAGACAAGGTTGATAAATGGAAAAATAGACAAGATCAAGCACGTGGTTTGATAGGGATGTCTATTTCTCCTGATCTTAGATTCCATATTGCAGAACTTGATACTCCTCATGAAGCATTGGAACAAATCACTAAAGTTTTTGGGATTAAAAATGAAATTAGAGCCCATCAACTTGAAAATGAGTTGCTTACATTGGATCCTAATAATATTTCTTGCATTGAAGATTTCTTGTCCAAATTCAAGACCCTTAGATATCTCTTGGAAGGTGTTAAGGTTAAGAAAGAAGATAGTAACCTTATTTATTCCATCCTTACTAAGTTGGGACCAGCCTACTCTGTATTTGTTTTCACCTTCCATTCTACAAGGGAAGCTTCCATTTGTCAAGGAAAAGACTACAAGGCCCCTTCCTTTGACTCTTTTTGTGATTCTTTAATAAGAGAACAAGAAAAACTCTTACACCTTGGTCTTCTTAATCTTGGAAACTCTTCCAAGAAAGCATTAGCCGCCCAGCAGCAACTAAATTTAAAGAATCCTAAGAAGTCATATCCTAAAAAGAATGGTCCTAAAGCAAACAAGGGTCCTAAGCAAACTCAGTCTCAAAATGAAAGATCATTTCAGCAAAATGATAAGACCAATAAAAACAAATGGAAGAAGACTGATAGACATTGTAACTTTTGTAATCGAGATGGCCACTTAGAATCTAAATGCTTTAAGAAGATGGAAGCCTTGGAAGCCGCAATGAAGAAACATAACATCCATGTGGAGCATTCTTCTACTTCAACTTCAACTTCATCTTCAGGAATGGCACTTTCTGCATGTCGTTGTCAATCATCTCAGTCTGGTTATGCATTAAATGTATCTTCTTCTTCTCATTCTCATGAGTGGCTCATTGATTCTGGAGCCTCTTATCACATGGCCAAAAACAAAGCCATGTTTTCTTCTTTACATGATTGTAACACCAAAAATATATATGTTGGTGATGATAGATCTCTTAATGTTGTAGGGACTGGAACTGTTCATCTAGACAATGGTCAGTTTAATGATGTATTGTGTTCCAACCTTATCCAGCAACTTTCTATCTGTATATCAGATAACTCATTCAGGTGAAGGTAAAATTGTTGAATTTTCACCTCATGATGTTGTAATCAAGGATCTAAGAGATCCTAAACAGATTCTAGCTACTGGTATTGCTGATGATTCCACAAGGTTGTACAAGTTTCACAACTTTGGGTCATCAAATCTTCCTTCGGTATTTGTTGCTCATAATGATGAAGTGAGCAAACTTTGGCATGAGCGATTTGGTCACTTAAACTATCGCTCCCTTCAGCATCTATGTAAATAAAATATGGTGACAGGTCTTCCTATGGTATCTTGCAGAGATGGTGTTTGTTCCGGATGTGTACTCGGAAAACATCATCGGGACAGTTTTGAAAAACGTGCCTCTTGGCACGCCTCAGCCCCTTTACAGCTTGTGCACAGTGATTTTTGTGGTCCACTTCCTGTTGCTTCATTCTCTGGCTGCAAGTATTTCTTAACTTTCATTGATGATTTCTCCAGACGCACTTGGGTATACTTCTTAAAACTCAAGAGCGAAGTATTTAACACATTTTTGGCCTTCAAAGCCTTTGTTGAAAAACAATCTGGACATCAAATTCTTAAGCTAAGAACTGATAATGGTGGAGAATATGTTAAAAACACATTCATCAACTTTTGCACCGAAAATGGAATTCAAATGCAACATACTGTTCCATACACTCCACAACAAAATGGTGTAGCTGAAAGGAAAAATCGCACCTTAAAGGAAATGGCTAATTGTATGCTGCAATCTAAAGGACTCAGTCTTAGTTTTTGGGCCGAAGCAATTAATTGTGCAAATTATATAATAAATCGCACTCCTACTAAGGTTCTAAAGAATATCACTCCAGAAGAAGCTTGGAGTTCCATTAAACCAGATGTAAGTCACTTTCGTATTTTTGGGAGTGAAGCATGGGCCCATATTCCAGATGAAAAGCATAAAGCTTTAGAACCTAAGAGTGAGAAATGTACTTTTGTTGGATATTCTGAAGATGTAAAAGGTTATAGACTTATTCCATTTAAGTCCAAAAATGTTATCATTAGAAGAGATGTAAAATTTGATGAAAATAAATCGGCCTGCGAGCCTAGTCCGGCGGATGTGCCACCTCTTCCTATCTCTTCTACTTTTGAAAACATTTCTTCTTCAGATGATGAAAGTTAGGATGACAATCCTCCTCCACCTTCTCAGGATCCTCAACTTCCAAGATGGGTCCGTGCTACTCGGGATGCAGCAGGTGATCTTGCCGGTGATCCTACAGATCAGTGGCGTACACGTTCTCAGTTTGAAAGAGCCTCTTCTCTACTGGCTCAAGCTCCAGTAAATCATGATCCTGACACTTTTGCAGAAGCTTCAGGCCATCCACATTGGGAAGCAGCTATGAATGAAGAATATCATTCATTATTGGCAAATGATACATG
>APFE030631735.1:97578-151950 GCA_000404065.3 Pinus taeda | reverse complement strand
GCACTATTAAAATAGAGTCTGGGAATGCACTAAAATTATAACAAGTTCATAAAACACAGCAACTAAAAAGTAACATAAGCATACGTAGACGCAAGTTTTTATAGGCATCTGAAAGATATCCTAATGCGTACAGCTAAAACTGAAAAATAAACTAACTGTCATGCGTAATTAAGGTTCAATAACACGTCATAAGCCTGCGTGGATGAGCTGGTGGTTCTGGTCGTTATGGGCATTGAATCCAGAGTTGGATTATGTCCCCCACAACCTGCGTAACACAGACAAGTCACCGTTTGAACTGACGTGACCCAACAGCTTACGTATCACCGTTAAGCTGCCTTTGTTGACCGTAACTTGACCCTTGTTGATCGGAGGTACAGATGACGTGGATGGCTGAACAAATAGCACAGGAACCTCGAGCACCTTGATTCCTAAGTGCCCATGTGGCTCATTTGGCAAAATGACACGTGGAACCTTGAGATTAACAAAAAGGCTGCAGGATCATCAGATGGCTGCGGAATCAGTAGATGGCTGCGGAATGCCTGTAAATATGTCAAAATCTAAACAAAACAGTCACACATTAGAAAAGCTCACTTGATCATGCTTAATGACATCTAATGTAATGATCTGGGTGGTTTTACATTGAAAATGAGGCAAAAGAGAGAGGTAAGTGATGAAAAACAGTAGGTAATAGTGGATGATGAGGTGTAAGTTAGAGGCTCTACAGTTGCCCAAAAAGGCAGATTGTTGGGTGCCCCCAACTCGGACCATGGTGGTGACGGATGACCTGAGGAGCTTTGTGCTCCTCCCATCATTTGGTTCCCCATAGTGTACATGGGTTGTGTGGTGTAGCAGTTGCTTTGCGGTATGGTGTTGTAGAGTGGATTTCCATGAGGATTTTGATATTGGGGTATGAAATTTCCCCCAGTATAAGTGGTACCCCCTTGACTCATTTGATTTTGTGAGTAGGATGCCCCCATGGATTGGTTGGGAATCCCTTGTGGATTCCCAACCGACACAGAACTAACCATATGGCTTTGATTAACAGAGGGAATACTCATGTCAATCAGTGACTATCCATGCATGCCTGAGAACGAAGGGGGAACTGTGACATTCCCCACCAACATGCGCATATTGGGAACCACCCCAGATATCTGAATCTGGGGGTTGGAACTATACATTAGCGGTCAACCTTGTTGTTGGTAAACTGAAGCCACGCCCATAGTGCCACATTGAGTGTTATATGGGCACTATATGTGGCACTAGATGAAGGTATGCTTTGTGGTACCATATGAGTGGAACTTGGCATCTGCTAGGTTCCACTTATAGAGGGTATTATGTGAGTTGTCGTACCTGGGACAAACGGGATAGCAGGATTCCACATTATCGGTGTTGTGATGACCATCGACTGGGGAAGTGGTAGAGGACAAACAGCGTCTCTATAATTCCACAACCCTTGAGGCGTCGACTGGATAGATGGGAAGTTCCACCTACTGAAGAAGGAAGTACAGGTACCACGAGAGCAATGATAGGATCCGATGGATTTGTAAGCGAAGTGTTAAAGTGAGGAAGAAATCCTTCTATGAAGAAATCCTCTGGCAAACTAGAATCGTCGGTCATTGTTATGAAACCAGCTCACAAAAAGATAGAAAAGATAGATCAACACCTTATAATTCAGCCTCTTCGAGGGGGAAACCTCCCTTACATTACACAAAAGAACAATTCTTGGATGATACAAATGACAAGACATCCTTTCTATATATAGGAGTCTAAGGGGTCATAATATAATCAGAGCCAACATAACAATAATAATGTAAGGGCACAACAATAACAATAGTGGGCTTCTATGGGGCACAATAATAACAATATGGGGACTACATGGGCACAACAATGTAATAAGGGGTGTGAACTAATAACAATAAGGGGGTTACACTAGTAGTATAGGGGCCTAACATGACCCTCTCCTTCAAAAAGTGTTGTCCTCAACGCTTGAGTAGTTCTTAATGCTTCTGTATAAAATTCTTGTCCTCCCATGTGGAATATTTAATGGGTAAGTTCTTCCACTGGATGAGATACTCTGAAATTGATCGATTTCGTAGCTGTCGGGTTCTTATTTCTATGACTGCACCAGGTTCCAATATGATTTTTCCTTCCTCTTCAAGTTCTGGCAATATTGTTTGAATTGGGATATTGTGCAACTTTTGAATGAGTGGCCACACTTCTTTGTCCTTCTTCCATTCATCCCTTGCCTCATTTATCCAATCTGGTTGGATAATATAAATGGCACAAAACAATGCTTTTACATCCTCATCCTTTCTTGAGAGTGCATCTACAACAAAAAATTTCTTCCCTTTTCTGTAGATGATGTCAAAGTCATAACCCAACATATTTGTGACCCATTTTTTATGTTCTTCTAAAGATAATATTTGTTCTAAAAAGTATTTAAGACTATCATGATCCATTTTTACCTTGAAGTGTCTTCCCATTGGGTAAGGTCACCATTTATTAAGTGCATGTAGTATTGTCAATATTTCCTTCTCATAAATAGCTTGCTTGAGATGTAGCTGTAAAAATACCCAATCACCTGCATCAAAACTTTTTTCACTGCAATGTTGACCTACCTGTTGTTTCATTCGATTCTGCACCAAAGTGGCATTATCCTTTAAAAGTTGGAGAACTTGTTGTTGATGTTCGATGTATCTTTCACTGCTTGAACCTTTTTCTTCTTGATATGTCCTTCTATATTGAGAGTTTGAGGAGTGGTAATTTCTTCCAATGTTTTACAAGATATGGTCAGATTCATTTCTAGTTGCTCGATGTGATATTTCACTTCCTGAACATTTTTCTTCTTGATATGTCCTTCTATCTTGATAGTCTGAGGGGTGGTAATTTCGGCCAATGCATTACATGATATGTTTGGATTCATTTTTTCTTTCTCGATGTGATGTTTCACTTCTTGAACCTTTTTCTTCTTGATATGTCCTTCTATCTTGAGAGTTTTAGGAGTGGTAATTATTGCCAATGCTTTACAAGATATGGTTAGATTCATTTCTTCTTTCTCTAGGGTTGGGTCCTCGCGTATATCCTCTTCTTTTGATGTTTCTTGATCCTTTTCTTTCTACTCTTCATACTCTATGTAAAATAGTTTCTTCTCGGCACACTTATGACCTTTAATGCATTTGCTATCACAATTGTAACAAAGCCCCTTTTCTCTTTTTTCTTCCAATTGTTGTGGTGTAACCCTTATAGGTTGTGGAAGGCTAGGAGAAGAAACACTTCCATAATTACAGTCGTGAGTGGTGGGATTCCTTGTTTCCATAGTTTCTCTTTCAATTTTTCTTGCCCACCTAAATGCCTTCTCCAGTGAATCAGGTTCCCAAAGATGAACCTCATGTTGAATGTTATCCTTTAAAGTACCTATGAAGACATCAATCCTTTGCTTCTCTAGAATATCATTTACCCTTATATTCAATTTTTGAAAGTCCTCAATGTGTTCTGCCATTGAACACTTTTGTTTGAGATTTATCAACTGGCTAAAGAAGGTGTTTCTCTTTGTATCCTCATAATGTGCTATCATTTCCTCCGTGAAAATTGACCACGTAACAAGTTGTTTACAAGAACAAAGCCCTTTATACCATAAAAATTGATCTGGTTCTAAATATGAAGATGCAATACATACCTTTTTTAATAGTGTTACACCATGTAGGTCAAAATATTTCTCCATTTGTCGTATCCAATTACTGTATCCTTGCCATCAAACTTCCTCATATAGCCTTTTCTTGATTTTAGGAGCTCGATATTGAAATGACTGTAACTTTGTAATTTCACCACTTCTAGTTCTAAAATTGCGACCTGCAGTAGCCCTCTGTGTCCTCTTTCCAATGCCACCAGTCTGATCCAAATTAGATTCTCCAAGGAAGAGTTATACCAAATCTCCCACAGTGACCTGATTATAGACTAGTTCAGTAGAGTGAAATTGTATGACGTGCCATGTGTCACTGTTTTGACCTTTGGATCTGAAAAATGTATACAAGAAACTACAGTCTGACCTCGTTTTGTAACTTCTGACGAAATTTCAATCTGATGCTTAAAACCAAATTTATGATTATTTTCCCAGGTCACCTATTTGGAATGTAATTCGGGAGTCTGCAAAAAGGCCAACTTCCTCAAAGCATATCTCCACAAATATAGCGCAAAAAGCTCTGAAATTCAGATCCAAGGTTTAGAACGATTTCAGCCCAAATGGGTTTTCATTTTAACATCTAAAACATCGCAGAAAACAAAAACAAAAACAAAAAAAAAGGTATTTATAGCGCAAATGCCACGATGACCTGTTTAGAGCAGCGAAACCCTAGAATCCAAAGCTCTGATACCAAATGTTATGAAACCAGCTCACAAAAAGATAGAAAAGACAAATCAATGCCTTATAATTCAGCCTCTTCAAGGGGGCAACCTCCTTTACATTACACAAATGAAAAATTCTTGGATGATACAAATGACGAGACCTCCTTTCTATATATAGGAGTCTAAGGGGTCATAATATAATCAGAGCCGACATAACAATAATAATGTAAGGCACAATAATAACAATAGTGGGCTTCTGGGGCACAATAATAACAATATGGGGACTACATGGGCACAACAATATAATAAGGGGGTTGTACTAATAACAATAAGGGGTTACACTAGTAGTATAGGGGCCTAACAATCTTCCACACAGATCCCATGTGCGATTTAGGAGACTGATTCCTCGAAGATGAGGAATCTGAGTCAGTGGAACTTGGTGGATCCTCCACAATGAGTGGAGGAAGTCCTAACAATCGTCTGGATTGACGATGAGGGCCGGATGTAGCCACAATTACTGTTAAGTTTTATCAAATAGATTTTAATGTGATATTCTTTAAAGTCTCAAAAATGATAGCACTCAGGTACCTAAAAAGAAAAAATACACTAAATATGTCAATCAGCAAACAGAGGAAAAATATCTCGTCTGATAAGCACTGATTACTGGAGATGAAACCCAGTCTCTCAATGAATAATAGAGAAGGATGGCCAAATGTATGGTTATGGTTAATTTTGAGCTTCACGCGACCCCAGATTGAGGGGCCAAGTACTCTCATGAAGAGGAGCACCCTCCCAAAAATTGAAGACAAAGTAGATCCGTCCATTTGAGGTACCAGGACAGCCTGTCCCAGTCACCTTAGGTAAGTACCTAGAATTTTTGGCCATTTGAGATACTTCAAATCACAAACATTAGCAGGGGGGACATATTCGTAGACAGCACACTGTGTGGGAAGGATACCTGAGACCCCGACTCAGTTCCGAAATCCCCGAAGGGACCCCCAATACACAGAATGCCCAAAGGAGTTGTAAGAGAAGGTTGGCTATCTTTAATTATAGTCTGATGTTGTCTCGTATTTTGCTCCATTGTTAGTGGAGTGGTCTTGGTAATATGAGTGCAGAAGGATTTTTCACTCATTAACGACACTAGTTTTGATTTTCAACCTTAGGCAGTTCACTCACATGCTTATCTCAAGGTCCTAATCTAGCTAATGTTGGTTTGCTCAAAAAAGAGTAACTAATCGATTTTAATGTAAATTTTAGTGTACTTGCTTATTTGTCTTCGGTAGGGGTGTTGACGTATGTATATGATGAGACTCTCGACTCAATAAACCATGCAGAACAATGCTTTGAAAAAAATCAATTTCTTATGCAAACAAGCCTTATTCTACACATGTATCATTTCACATATTCATGGATTCATCAGTGCATCTAAAGCCATTCAACACTTGTATAACTTAAAGTTTTTTTTCTCAATATTCCCTAACAACTACTGAAAACCAAAATGAAGTAGCCTACAACTATTTCGACAGAGGGAGATATATAATTTATCAGCTTTTCTTTCAAAAAAAATGTCTTCTAAGAGAGAAAAACTAAAACATTTTCTTAAAAATAAATTTTCAAGACACCAAATTTGTTAACATGATACCGTTTCAGATCTTACTTTAGCCCCTGAGACAAGCTTCCCCCCTTTTGGTCCACAAAATCTTCTGAAAAACATGGAAATGGGAGACTAACATTGTTTCTTTATAAACAGAGAGTTAGTTTGGCCACTAACGCTCCCTATGCACAATCAGAGAGCTTTATAAAGCTCTGTCTAGACTAGCAACCTATGTTAGTGAGGGAAATAGCTCAAAAAGAGGGCTTTTAGGATCAGTTTTTGAGGAGAATGCAACTTTGCAGGATGCAACAAGATAGATGGTGGATCAGAAAAGGATTTGAAGAAGCAGGAAGCTCATGGAAGAAAGAGAAGAAATGAGAGGAGTCCGGATAACTGAGAACTAGATGTATAGTCCCCAGCGGAGTCACCAATTTTGCTATGGGGTAAAATGAACGGGATGAAAACTACCCTCAAAGGCCTTCCCAGGACCTTCGATAGACTGTAAGATTATCTACAAAAGCTACCAGTTACACACATGTTCATCTATCAAACATAAAATGACAGGGTATGGAAAGAGGATCACCTTTGGTTCCTTCTAGATTGGCTTGGGGATCTTCGTGTGGCAAGAAGAAATCCTTCTACGCCGACTCCAACACAGTTCCTACACAAAGGACAAGGCAAACCAATCACAGCATACGCCTCTGAAAACTAATGTAAGAATCCATAACAAACATTTATAGATGTATAACTTAACTACTCAACTCGACAAGCATCAAAACAAACAAATAAATGCACAATATCACCAACACTTTGGAGTAGGGAACACAATTGCAGTTCTATATTCAGAATGGAAGAGTGATTACAACAATCGATTGTATCAACCTTCCTTACCCCTTCTTCCTCTCTCTCTCTCCTTCTTTCAGCTAGCTGCTTTAAGAATATGACAGTTCACAACAGCTCTATGGGCTATCCTTCCAAATGCTCTGACCCTTTTGCAATGGCCCTCTCGTTGCTTATGTAGCAATTGATTTAGGGCTACCAAGCTCCATCTAGAGGTCATTAGGGCAAAAACCACGAACCTACCCTGTTTACAAGCTTTTTCCCATTTGCCTTCATTCTTAGAATAGAATTTCTCCAAATATCTTGATTTTTGGAGTTTCCTTGCTTTTTTTGCACAAATTTAGGGATTTAAGATCAAGATATTTATGAGCAGATTCATTGGCATGACCTTCTGAACATCACTTAAGTTGACAAATGCTCCCCCTGGTCTAACAACAAGAGTTAGCAGGGTGACTAACGCTCCTTTATGCTTGGTAATGAGCTTTATAAAGCAGGTTATCAGTGTATAGAGAGCGTTAGTGTAGATTCTAGGCCTGCAATTGTGGTCATTGCTTCAGTCATCTTGTCTTTCACTTCTGAGTTGATTAGGAGGTCAATTTGTCCTATAACACTAGCATAGTAATGTTGGACTTATATGTGTAGAACTTGATGTACCAACTCAACGCCCTGTCCTGCAGCGTTGTGACTAGCTACGCTTTCTTCTTATTATCATCAGTGATTTGTTGTGACATCCATATAACATCTATGAAAAACCAAAATTGTTTGGGATCTTTAGTTCCCACACCCTTAAACACAGGCATCTTCATTGTAGTCACCATATTAAATAACGGGAGTGGAGGTGGAGATGGAGGTGGAGATGGAGGTGGAGGTGGAGGCGGAGGTAGAGGTGTAGGTGTGTGAGGCGGAGGTGGAGGCAAAGGTGGAGTAGATGGATGAGGTATCCCTACGATACCCTGACTCACAAGTTGTAGCATGTTGCGTTGTGTTCTTAGAATATTAACCTCTTCATCACTATCAGACTGTATTCAGAACTTGATTCTTCATTCCTTCTAAATGCTCTCCCACTTCACGTAGTCCCAAACATCAATTTAAAGGCATAACCCCCTTTTCGCACAATATCATATTAATCCAAGTCTTTAGATATTTCAGGTACTTACCTCTTCGTCCTTTGAATAATCTATGCCCTGCTTCACTGTAGTTGGTGGATGTGTTGATCGTGAATTCAATGATGAATCCTCCTAGAATATGATCAATCCAATGATCGAAGGCCTGAGGGAATTTTTTTTCTGAAGACTCCAAGAGCTTTACCAGTTTAGGGGTCCACACAATAGGGTCATCAAGCTTTCACGTACCCTGACTATCCGCAAATTTAGATAGCCACTCATGCAATTCACAGGGAAAAGAGAAGAAGAATATTTTGTGTTCGTCTGTATATAGGTATCTATTCAGCCACTCTTCCTTCGAAAAGCATGAATTTTTGTTCTCTTGAGCTGCAAATCCGTGCAGTTTCTGATCAATCCACTTTTCAATTTCATTCTTAGTGGGGAACCACTTATCACACATCCCTTAGCAAGATCCCAGTCCTAGAAACAAAACCATTTGTTGGCTTGTAGGGGCCTAACCTAGGTTCAACGTTATCTACACCAACCAACAAAACCCTAAACTGTTGGCCCTTTTGGAAAAAACCTGCATAGCACAGGGTGTAGTTTCACCCAAAGCAGTACTGGGGGATGAAAATACTAGGTTTCTACATCCAAAGGCATGTGAGGTAAGTACTTGTGGTTTCTAGCGCTTATTTCTATCTTCGCGAACCCTAACCCTTCTAAAACAGATAATTACAGTAAATTCTCTTTAAACAGTATCTGGGTCTTTGTGAAGGACTCTAATCATTCATAGCATGCATAAATAGTACTGATCTATTACTTTCACACACCAGATAAGCATTAATTCATATAAATTTCAATCAAAAAATAAATAAAATAAAATAATAATAAATAAAATAAAATAAAATAAATAAAAAATAAAATAAATTAAAATTAAAATTAAATTAAATAAATAATAATAAATAATAATAAAATATAAAAATTAAATTAAAATTAAAATTAAAATTAAAAATAAATAATAATAATAATAATAAAATTAAAAATAAAATTAAATAAATTAAAATTAAAAAAATAAATTAAAAATAAATAAAATAATATATAATAAAATAAATAATATATATATATATATATATATAATATATATATATATATATATTATATATATATTATATATATATATATATATATATATATATATATATCTTATATATATATATATATTATATATATATATATATATATATACACACACACAAAAACTCGCAGAAGTAATAAATAATACATGGATACACAGGAAATGTCTCAAAACTGTCTTTATTCGGTATAATCATTCAAGTACATACTCCTTTTCCCTACGCACTCAGACTGCAGACTTACCAAGGTCTCCGCTCACTCAGCTGCAGGAGCATTCCCCTTCACATAATTACAAGAAACAGACCTTTCCTACCTTAGCTTATTTTCCCTTACAAAAGATCCTTCAATTAGATATGTCCTTAGACCCACTATGATTCTTCTATTTATAGCTTTTCTTTTACAATACCATGGTCTATGGGCCATGGGCTTGTCTCAAGACATTCCTATTACCTACCCACCTAAGGGACTAAAGCCCATTTGGCTCTGACTATCTTTGTGATCCGCTTCCACATTTCACGAAGACTTTACATCTTTACAAAAAGAAATTACAAAATTTACCAATTTTTTACCCAGGGACCCCATCGCAACCCTTATCTAGCATCTTCTTACACTTATTAGAGAGGTTTTCTTCATGGATCGGGCTAGACAAATCTATAGGAAGGCTTCGTTAATGCCTTTGGCCTGGATTAGGTTGTATCTATCTTGTACTTACTATTGGTAAGAAATAAAGAAGCTCATGTCTTGTTCCCGATATATGTTGTCATATTATGAATGATAGTATGAAATGTTATATATGATGATCTAACATATTCTTATGCATGCACATTAAATTATATATTATGTATATGCTTTTGTGATTGATTTATAGGTCTCCACATCTTGGAGGAAGAAAAAGGTTTGGACCCTACCGGAACATCTTCAAACGCAGGACCCTCAACTACGTCTCTAAGTCCAACTTTGATCATTTGAATGTTTTGCATGCTTGATTGAGCATTCAGTGTTGATTGTTTTATCTTTCTTTATTGAGGTTTTCAACCCTTGCCTTAGGGAATTTTTCTCGTCAACAGAATTGGAGAATCCACTAGGGAACGAGCATTGAGCAAGTTCAAAAGCAGAGTAGAGGTCAATGCCTTTTCTCAAATCATCAAATGAGTGTTGAGCACGTCTGTCCCACACAAATGGAACTCCTTTATTAATTAGATGCATAAAACCTTTTTGTAATCTCAACGTAGTTCACAATAAACCTCCTCAAAAAGTTGGCTTTTCCTTGGAGACTTTGAAGTTGATGAATATTATACGAGGGATGCAACTGAAGTATTGCCTCAACCTTGTAAGGATCGACCTAAATCCCTTCATTATAAATAATGAATCCCAACAACTAACTAGATGTAATAGTGAAAACACATTTATTAGGTTTCAACTGGATTTTATAATAACAACATCTTTCAAAAACTAGAAGAAGATGCTTTGGATGTTCTATTCTCTTATGAGACCAAGCAACTAAATAATCTAAATAAGCCTTGATTATGTGTTTGATCTCATGGAAAGCATATGACATAACTCTCTCAAAGGTAGCTCCAACATTTTCACCAAAAGGAATTTTCCTATATGAAAATGTACCCAAGGGAAAAAAAACGTCATCTTATGTTGATCTTTAGGATGAATTATTATTTGATTATAACTAAAGAATTTGTCCATCAAGGAAATAATTTCATTCCCAACACACTCATCAATAATTTGATCTATAAATGGAGTGAGGAAATTATCTTTTGGACAAGATTTATTTAAATCCCTGAAATCGATACATACATGGATTATTCCTTGTTTTTTTTTTTTCCACAGGTACTAGATTCAAAACCCATTCAATAAGAGGAACATGGTAGAAGAAAATTGCTTTAAGTAGTTTCTCTACTTATGCCTTGATAGCCGCAGCTTTCCTAGGGTTGACTGGTTGAAGATTTTGACACACGGGTTTTGTGTTTTCATAAGTATTTATCTCATGCTGAATTATAATAGGATGAATCTCAGGAATTTATTCATGAGACCAAGTGAATACATCTCTAAACTCTTTAAAGAGATCAGTATAAATTGTAATCCCTTCAAGGGAAAAATCAGCTCCGATGGAGATATTTTCAATGACGTTGTGATTCTTGGAAATGTTCACCAGAATAGTTTCCAAAATGTTATCCATGTTACCTTCGACAAAGATATGTGTTGGAGTCAAATGGTTTAAAATTTTCTAAACACTTCCATGAGAAGGCTGACTAGACAAATTTGATTCAACCTTACACAAGTCCGGGAGAAAATAGGACCGGAGATGCAATTCATCCCATGACCTCTCTACTCTAGTCTTGCTTCTATGATTGACTCTTCATGTGATAAAACGATATCAAGGAAATTCATAGCCAAAGTGGAATCAATTATCTAGATTGACGCCACATCGTCATCCACATCCTCTGATGAAATAGGGATGGGATTAGAATCTGCATAATTAACAATGGATTGATATGCAATTTCTCTTGCAGATATAGGATAAGCCATTCCACCCACTTCCCCTTCTTCTAATGTGTCTGTAGTAGGGGGAAAGGTCCAAGTATCTGAAAAATAATGAGTTCTCAAATAAAATTGATGAGGGATCACCGTGGAGGATGAGATAGCATTTATGTAAGCAACGGGAGGTGGAATATTGAAAGTACCCATCAATGAGGAATACATTCGAACTCCTAAATTCTCAGTAGGCGGCTTGGTATCCTTTATTGTTGGCTTAGGGGTCCTGACCAAGGTTCAGAGTTAGTTGTGTCAACCAACAAAACCCTACACTATTGGCCCTTTTGGCAACAACCCACATAGCACAGGCTGCAGTCTCACCTGAAGCAGTATGGGGGGATGCAAGAACCAGGCTTCTGCATCCAGAGATGATTATGATGTCTTTATGTACCCTAGATTTGCCTTCGTGCAGATCTATCCCTCATTAGAGCCTGAGCCCTAAATCTATCTCTAATCACCTTCAATCCTTCGCGAAACAGGTTTAGTGTATTATTAAGGCCCAAAAGGTAACGATCATCCAAGTTCCTACATATAAATCAGTCTTCTAAAGTTTTTGGGATCTAGATCCGTTGTCGCACAGACCTATGTCTTTGATCTGGATCTAAGTCAAAGTAACTCTAAACCTTCGCGAAGGTCCACGATCATTCTTTGTGGACCTTAAACAGTCGATTTACCTACTTTCGCGCATCAATAAGAAACCTTAGATTGGAGTTCATGTAGATCTACTTAATTTGTTAGAAAACATAAGAGAAATGGCCTGTAACTTTGCAGAAGTGGCCAAGCATTCATTGCACACATTATTAAGACAGATTCAGTAAATTCGCGTAGCATTCAATCATTATTTCATAAAACATATCATTATTCGGCAACATATAACTTCAACAAATATAGTGGAAATACTCAGTAATTCTTTGAAAGACTGTCTTTATTGATCTTCAAGTCACTGATTATAGACTCTCCTACCCTGCGCACATAGCTGCAGGGATCCGCGCACTTAGCTGCGGACTCTACCCAGGCCTCCTACGTACTTAGTTGCAGGATCCTTCCCTTCTCTACCTAAGCACATGAAGCAAAGCCTTCTTGCCCTAGCTCTTTCCCAAGATGACAAAACTCTTCAATGTACCCCAATCTCTATCAAAAACATACTTTTAGGACTCGCTAAGACTCAACTATTTATATCTTTCCTAATATAATACCATGGCCCCCAGCTTATGGGTGAGTCTTCAAAACCGACCAAAAAAAGGGGCTAAGGACCCTTTGACTCTATCTATTTGTGCGCTCCGCGTCCACATTTTGCAAATACTTTACATATTTTACAAAATTCTTTACAAAAATGACAAAGTTTAATTAAATTCTACCCCTGGCGACCCCATCCCAATAGGCCCCCAACATAAAGATCATGACTCGCCCTCGAGTCACTGAGCTGGTTGTTCCACTTTCTGGCGGAGTTCGTTGAATGCTTTGGTCAAGGCATGAAGCTCTGCGGTACTCTGTTATGTTGCTTACTATACCTCCTGGACCAGTTTCTCTGTGGTTGGCCCATCTACTGCAAGTTGCATAGTCCTCTGTGTCTGTTGCATGGCCTTCAGCTTCTCATGAATGTTCTGTGAAAATTGGCAGGTTTCTTATATCCATGGCTCAAGCCAAGCTCTAAGCAAGGACTAATTTTTCTGCAACTCTTGGATATGCATCAATTTTGCCTTGCCTTCCTACAAGTGCATGAAGCGCTAGACCGGCGCCAAAGTCCATGCCGTTGTACTAATCTCGTCATATTGTTGTTGCGCTTCCCTGATTTCTGTGTTCAACTGTTGCAGTGTAGGATCCTCCTACAGTGTATCCCATAGGCCCATTGCCTGAATGAAGAGTTGGTCGCAACCTTGAACTATGACATCTAATTGAGCCATGGATTATTTTATCTCCGCACCTCTTTGTTCCTGAACTTTCGGCAGTGTGGTCGGCTGTAACTTAACTGCATCTCAGCAATTTACATCTAAAGATCGAAAGTCACCTTATCGACTTTTTCCTTTGAAGCGCGCACTGCAACATACAATTTCCTCACTTTAGCTGAAGCCTCTGCATCATCAAGTATATTCATCTCAGGTACGAACTTGCAGGTCTGCTCAATGGTTGCGACTAGGTTATAGCGTTGTGTCCATAACTCCTGTTGTTCCTTTAGTGCCTGAGTTTTTTCTGTGAATAGTTGCTCGTTGTTGACTTTAAACTCACTGACAATAATGAGCGCGTGTTGTTCTCTGATCTTCAGCTCATATGAGACCCCCTGATGTAGCGCATGAAGAGACTAGAGCAGTAACACGGAAAGGTTCAATCCCATATCTTTCACAATGTTGAGCACCACATGATCCTCATCCGCTTCCACACGGACTAAACCCTCTAGTAAAGGAATGACTTTGAGATCCAAAGTCTGTTCACTCTCTAGGACAGCACTACTTCCCTACGTCAAGTTTGGTTGAGTTCCACTCACCTTCCAAACATCCACCTAAATCCTATTCACCTGGATCTGCAGCTCATGCAAATCCTTCTGGACACTCCCTAGCATCTGCATGTATTCTTTTTGAACTATTGCAACACCTATATTGTTGTATCCCGCACTTTATCTCCGATCTCATCGAGATCGCCTTCTATCAATATCATTGGATCGACATGCTTATGTTTATTAGACTTTTGTTTCTTTCACGATCCTTTAGTCTGTTCCTTCCCTCGTTTCTTCATAATGAACAGGGTGCTTTGCCCCTCGTCACCACCTCCGCCTTGATTTGATAGCTCCTATTCTTCTATTTCGGGCGAAGCTAATTTTTCATCTTCCAGTGACTCCTTCTACTCCTTTTCTGCTTGTTCCTTAATAGCGCGCTCTTTTTCCATTCAAGCCTTCTCCGCAGCTGCCTTAGCAGCCTCCTTCTTCTTTTGTTCTGCCAGTGTGCACGCAACCTTTTGAGCGGCATCCTTCCACTTTTGCGCAACAAATCTTTGTAAGGAAATCTTGTTATCTTGGGATCAACATGTCTATGATGGGGATAGGCTCACCTAGCCAGAGGCACCCATCATGTAGTAGTGCGAGGAGTTGGCACACACATATCGTGTTGATGATGGAGCGGTGATAATGTGGAACTAACAGCAGATTAAGCAACCCTGACTACTCAACACCGCAGACCCACTTCATGGGATCCAACATTGTAACCCCCCTGTCATCATAGTATATATTTGTCATATACTTATGGGTCACCAAGTGTGGAAACGTTTCATGGTCCGCAAGGTCCCAATCCTCCATCTTAAGAAATGGAATGTGCGATAGCCTGGGATCTTCGAACACGGCCTGCTTAGGTAGAAAAGGTGTCAAAATTACAAATTTCCATGAATTAGGATCCTTCATTACTTTAGTGTTTCCCTTTCGAGGAGGTATATACTCAGGCAGCTTCATCATAGGCTCCACCCCTTCAGCATCAACATCCTCGATACCCTGGAATTCTTTCTTTTCTAGGTCTGCTACTTGCTCTAGTTGTTTATCCTTTAGCTCCTTCTGTCGCACCTCCGAATTCTTTCTCAGGACATTCGCACCAGCACTAGCTTCTTCTATTTGTCCTTTGCAAAGTGCTCCGCCTTTGTAGTGGGTTGTTTTTCTTTTGCAATGGTGGGCTTCGGTTGAGGCGATCTTGGCACTGTAGGCACTGAGGCCGAAGCTTCCATACTTGTAACTTCTGGTCTTGGTGCATCATAAACAACAACACCTAAATTCATAGCTTCGGCGGGGTTAGCACTAGTCATTCTTTCAATAAATAGCTCTCGGGCTACTACAGAACAGTTCACAAATGAGGGGCGCATCACAAATTCTTCCCAAAATGCTCTACTCATATGCATCACACAATAAAATTCTCAAGCAATTCTTACAATGCAAAGTGTTCTTTGTTGGAATGGTATGCGTAATTTATAGGGGGATTTGAATTTGAATCTAACCGTTCCCCCCAAATTCTGATAATAAATGATGCTTTGGCAATAGATCTTCAAATATTTTTGCCTTAATTGTCACCTCCCCGCTCCTCTTAACCTCTTTCTAGCCATCACGTCATGAATAGTAACTCCAATGGTCATTTTCCTGTTCGGTTGTGCGATACCTTCCCCCATGGCACAGTGTCCTAAGTGCAGCTTCATCTGGTGCATCCTTGTCAATCTTCACGCAATCAGGTCATTACCTTGTCCTCCAAACTAGGCAGTGTAGTTTATAGTCATGCACTCCCTTGCAACTGCATGGAGTACTAAGAGTGTCCTGCTACCATATAGTCATTTCACAGGATCCCTCGTATATAGATTACCCCTTCTCCCATTCACTTTTCCTAGGAAGGGCTACCCATTCAGCTTCATGAGCTGAACTACACCACCGTTCGTAATTTCCTTGATAATATATGGTCCTAATCAATGCATAAGGAATTTACCAGGAAATTTAGTGAACTTACTGTCATATAACAACACAAGATCATCTACCTTGAATGTGCGAAGCTTGATATGGTGATTATGCCATGCTTTTTCGCGTTCCTTATGTACTTGTTGGTGGAATCTTGCCAAAAACTGGTCCTCCTCTAGCTCCATGAGTTACGCGAGCCGTTCTTCCAAGTCCTCGCGATCCGTTGTGTCCATTAAAGTTGCTATGCGTAGACTAAGCACAATGTATTCCATAGGCATTACTGCTTTGACCCCATAGACTAATCTGAATGACGTTTTCCCTGTCAACTTCTTACAAGTTGTTATATAGGCCCATAGCACTGCAAGTACATGCACATCCCAATCATTCCACTGCGCGTTACAAATCTTTGTCAACGCGTTCTCCAAAATTTTGTTAAAAGCTTCGACTATCCCATTTGTCTGCAAGTGATACGGTAAACTTTTCTGATGGTAGACCTGGAATTCATCTATCAATGCGCTAATCATCTCATTTAGAAAGTGCGTACCCCTATCTCTCATCAAAACTTTCATGCATCCAAACCTTGTTAAGACTTGTTCAAACAAGAATTTTTCTGTCATAGCCCCTGTATAGTGCTTGAATGGTTATGCTTCCACCCATCTGATTAAATATTTCGTCACAGTGATAATGTAGCGCACACCCGTTTTCTTGCCAAGGGGCTAAATTGGCCTAATAAAATTGATCTCCCACTTCTTGAATGTCTGCAAAGATACCTGAGGATGTAACAGTAGCTCATCCCTTCTTGACGGTTTTCCAGTCCTCTAACATGCATCGCACGCATTACAATATGCTTTGGAGTCCTTGTGCAATGTTGGCCACCATAGTCCTACGCGCAAAATCTTTTGTATGGTTTCTTTTCCTGCATAATGGCCTCTTGTAGCCCCCCCATGAGCTTCAGCAAGAATACTATCACGCTCAAAGTCTGGCACATATCTCCGCAATATTTCATCTGCACCCATTTTGTACAAATGTCCCTCAATGATCGAAAAATCAGCTACACGTACTACTAATTATTTCTTCTACTGATTTGTATTTCCTTCAGGCGCCATCCCTATAGTTAAGCAATGAATAATATCAACAAAATGGTTATCAGCTACACGTAGTGTAAAGAGCTGCACATTTGGCAACCCTTCCTCCAAATTACTAGGTTCTTCGCCTGTTTCAATTCTCAACAGATGATTAGGTCTAGCATTCAACCTCCCTAGTTTCACAATGAATTCAAAGTCATACTCCTGAAATAATAACAACCATCTACAAATCTTCCCCCCAACACAGGTTTGTTGACCAGGTATTTTATGGCAGAATGATCTATATACATCTTGAAATGTCCCCCTAACATATAGTTCCTGAATTTTTGCACCGCATAGACCATGGCCAACCCTTCGCGCTCTGTTGTTGAATAAATTTTCTTAGCCTTGGATAACTTCCTACTTGCGAAGGCTATGGGATGGTCTATTTCTCCTTTGCCTGCCTATGTGAGTACTGCACCCAACACAATGCAAGAAGAATCCACATGTACATGAAACTCCTTTTTCCAATCGGAAAATACCAAGATTGGCACAGTTACCATCTTTTCTTTCAACACATCTAAGATGAATTGACATTCTTCATCCCAATAGAATGTCACATCCTTCTTCAGCAGTTTTTCCATGGGTACGGTAATTTGAGCATAAGCTTTAATGAATTTTCAATAATATCCCATGTGTCCCAGTGTCATGCGTAACTACTTGACATTCCTAGGGGCCTCTAAGTTCATAATCACCACAATATTTGCAGGGTCCACCATCAATCCTTGCTTGCACACAACATGACCCATCTAGATCCCAAAAGGAACACAGAATATGCATTTTTTCAAATTCAGTGCTATCTGGTATCTTTGACATGTATCCAACATAAGGCGTAGACTTGCTACATGGCGCTTCACCAATCCAAACACAATCTAGTCATCAAAGTACACTTCTAGGAAATTATGAATGAATTCTTTGAACACAGCTATGACTACGCGGGAAAATATTGCAAGCATGTTCTTCAATCCAAACAGCATAAGAGTGTATTGAAATCAACCCCACTTTGTCACAAAGGTGGTTTTGCTTCTATCCTCTGGGGCAATCTTAATTTGATGATAACCCTAAAACTCGTCAGTAAAGGAATAAGCCTCCTTCCCTCCTACATTGTCTAACACTTCATCTGTAAACAACGTTTGAAATGGATCATGAACACATGCATCATTAAGCTTTTGTAGATCTACGCAGATCCTTATTTCGCCCTTTTGTTTCTTCTTTTGGACTACCATCGGGCTCACCTAATCAGACTCTTCAGCAGGTTATATAATGCATGCATCCAACATTTTATCCAGCTCTTGGCAAACATTTTCCTTATACTTTGGATTAAGGTGATAAGGCCTTTGTTTTACGGGCTTTGCATCCGGCTTCAATGTGATCCTCATAACGCCCAAATCACCAAGTATACCTTTTAAATCTGAAAACTTAGTGGGGAAGAGATCCTGGTATTCACAAAGTAATTCAGTAACTTTGTCTACTGTAGCGTCGTCCCAATAGACTCCAATCTTAAATTCGGTTCTTCTTTAATGCTAATATTTACTTGCCTTGTTTTCAAAGGTGCGGAGATGTCTGGGTTCTCTACTTGTAGTCCTTCTACTTTGCGATGCCCTTCTGTCTCCAGAATATCGATATTGCTCGGGTCTTCTTCCTCCTCTTCAGTGGTCACATTATAACATTCCAAGGCATGGCACAACTGGGTGCTCTAGTCTGGTTGGGTCCATTCCATTGGGTCCTTCGATGTCCTGAAGATAACCGTTTTGATTTCTTGAAGCGCTTTATTAATGCTTGTAAAGTTGTCTTCAAATCTGAAAGTCAATAAGAAACCTTGATTCAATACATCCCATTCTACAGTGTCGTGGCAGAGCTCTGTTTCAAGGTACCAGTTCATGGGGATTGTATCCAAGGTATGACAAAATATATGTACCCATTCTGGCAATGGTTCTGTTCCCCACGCCTAAGTCCACTTTGCCAAGTGATCATACGGATCATCCCTTCCATTGTACTTGATGAAAAATGGCAACAAGAAATTGCTAAAAATAGAAGTGTTAAAAATAGCACTACTAAAAATAGCAGTTTGGGCATCAGTGCTGGATTGGGAAACAGGGAATGAAAAATGGAAGTGCTAAAAATAGAAGCTCTATTTTTAGGAGTTCAAGTTGGATTCCTATTTTTAGACAGCCCCTAGTCTAAAATAGGAAGTAAAATTTGAATTTGGTCTTACCAGCAGTTTGAATATTAATTAATTAATTCTCCATGAGTTAATTAGTTAAGGAAAATCAAACTTGAAGTCTTTGTGAGAGCATGCAATAATTTCTCCACTGACTGGGGAATGTGTCCTTGATTTGCTCCACTGATTGAGGAATTAAGGATGAGTTCTATATTGAGAGGATCAGTTGACTTAGATTAACTTAGTCAAGTTCAGTTAGATTAATTTAACAAGTTGCTAAATTAATGAGATACAGTTTGTTGATGCTTGCGTGCATGTGACAACTATTATTTTCAGATAACTGAGTATTCCCTCATGAATAACTAATGCATGTCAGTTCAGACAGAGACCCAGTTGAGATCAGAGAAGGGATAGTGTACTATCAGTTGGATGAATATTTTTCCTATAAAGGAAGCTCATCCATGATGAGGATTTATCTCCTTCAGGTTTGTGCAGTTATTTTAGAGGTCAGTGTTGTGTGTGAGGTGAGAATCACATAGGTTGCAGTGGGAGGACCCAGGAAAACCTATGTATAGAAATAGGAGGCTTGGAGGGTAGAGGAGAAGGTTTCTGAGAAGCCTTTGACTTTCTATGAGCTGCAGAGAGATTGTACTGAGAGCTCGATAGCTTTTGAGCTAAGGCTTTGTGTAATTTGGACATATTTCCACTTGTATGATAATACAGAGATGGGGCTTTAGGCTGGTACTTTCCCCTAGTTATATGTTATGTGTGTTTGATTTCTCCATATCAAGCATATGTGTTCTTATTGATGTTGCTCATGTTCGATTAAAATTTTTCTAAATTGGTTGTAAAAGTAGATCTAGTAATATGATTTAGTACATTACATATATCAGTTTGATATACACGTGGAGAAAAATTCTACATGGTATCAGAGCTAGCTGATGTGTAGAAAAATTCTACAAAATTCTACACCTTCTAGGTTGGACTATGGAGCAACCGTTGTAATACCAATGGACTATATTATGCCTAGTCTGTGCATAGCAATGCCCGTGGATATGATGGTTCATGGAGCCTTGGAAGAAGGGATCGCACAGCTGAATGAAGAAGAATTCTTGGGACCCGATGAAGAGATCCAATGGGGTAATCTTAGGCTCCAATAACTCGTGAATGAAAGACCTCAGTTAAGGGAGAAAAGTACTTTGGTGGAATAAGAAGTCAAGAAGCTTGAGGAAGGAATAAAGAAGGATTTTCTCAATAAGAAAATTGTGGTAATACAATAGGATGCACACAATTATGTTGACAAATTTGGGGACTACCGTCGAGAGTTAATCAGCGTGATGCCCTGGATTGCACCATATATTACTAGAAGGGTCACCAATGGTGGCACAATGAAGAAGGTAAAGTGCCCGACGTAGATAGTAAAGATAAAGGGTGGATTTTTTCCAGGAAAAGTAATTAATGCTCAGTTGAAGCCATATACAGGTGGCCTGACCACTTGACTAGCTGTGGGAAGCATAGTCTTAACACTCGAGGAAGTTGAAAGGAGGCATCAGACTATAAATTCCTCTGCCCGAGAGCTCCGCAATGTCAGGGTTGTGCGCAGGAGCGAAGTGTCACGAGGTCCACGACAAGGCAAGGGTGGCTGCACTGTTGCATGGGTTGGCTAGAAAGTGACCGTTGTTGTCACTATTCACGATGTGATAATTGGCTTGAGACCAAATGGAGCAGGCAGTAGGCATTTAAGGCATGCTTTATGGGCAAGATTTGGGAAAATCTTCCACCAAGGGAGAATTAATGGATTGGATTTGGGGGAATAATCAAATTTGAATTCAAAAGGCACTATAAATTGCAAAGGGCTTCCTCGTAAACAACACTTGGTCATTCGTGAATTGAGCTGTCGTGCACCCAAAGTATTTTGAACCAAGACTTGTTTAACCTGTTGAGAGCTTTGTTTGAGCACCTGATTGAGTGGTCGAAAGATTTCTATACAAACATATTGGTAGCATCTGAAGAAGCCAGGGAAATCAAAGAAATAATGATCAAAGAGGTCGCACAAGCCATGACAATAGAGGATGCCTCTGAGAGTGTCTAGATAGTTGCAGAAATCCCTAAATCGCCATGCACACCAAGGCCCAAGAAAGATAAGCAGCCCATGATTATGGTGAGCATGTCTCCTCGAAACCCACTAAGAACTAAATTGACCATGGAGGAAAAATGGAAAGCACTTAATTTGGAAACCGATGAGGAGGAGGAAGACCTTGAGGACATCCTGATAGAAGAGGACGAGGATGAAGACATGGAGGAAGAAACCGAGGGAATGGACCCTCCAACCAGGCTACCTGCATATGTTTCTTTGTGAAAGGGGAAGGAAAAGGTGCCCGAGGACCTAGATGAGAGAAAGAGCTATCTGCAGATCCCACTGCTACCTGATGATATCATTTTTGAAGGAGTGCACCTGGGATGGGTGTCGAGTTTGAAGTTCGAAGATTGGGATCTCACTGAACACGAGAAATTCCCTCACTTAGTGACCGTACAACTCATGAAGCTAAAGAAAAACACCTTGGTGGGAGTCATAGAGTTGGAGCCATGCAAGTGGTTACGCAGAGTCGAAAAGGTAGGGTTGTTGAACTTGCTCTGGGTGCCACATTACCATCATGCCCCAGTGACTATCTTTGTCATTCGGTAGCTACTCTTCCTAGTACATAATGGGTAGAAGTAGTGATTTGGCCATCGCAGAGGCCATGAAAAAGAAATATAAGCTAGAGAAGAAAAAGACATTTTAGAGGGTAGAAGCAGTGATTTTGCCATTATGGAGGCCATGAAAAAGACATATAAGATGGAGAAGAAAAAGAGGGGCTACACAATCTCTAGTATAAAAAACAAGGCAGTCAGAGTTGCGACTCAGATACTGGCAGGTAAGGTCATGCGGAAGTGTTGCGTGGATGAGGTGCATGCACCAGTGGTTGCACTTGCCAAGCAATGAACAAAGGGGGTCTAGTTTAACTGGTCTGAATTCTTGTGCAAGGAGTTCCTAGAGAATTTTCATGAGGCACAGGAATAGGGGAAAACCTTCCACTATGCATGGCTTCTACTGTCCTTAGTGTTGGTGGCTGGGGAATTTCCTGAGGACAGCGAATTCCCCACAATTGCGAGGGATCTCCTAGAGGCTACAAAGTATGCTTTGTTGTCAGCCACTAAAGATGTGAACTGGATCTGAGATAGTAAGATATTCTAGGTGTTCATGGAGATGAACATCAGAATGGGGATTAATCGCAAGCCGCAGTTATCGCCCACCGTCTACAATAGCCTATAACGCTTCACATAGTTCAAGGTGGACTTCCACCACGTCTACATTAGGGCACGCAAGGACCCTACAAAGAAGTGGAATCAATTACCATACCTAGCCATAGATGATGTTATCTTCGATGTAATTGAGGCATGGTTGCTGGAGTGATGTGCTCCAACCATCTCCGCGACAGAAACATAAAAGTATGTTGCATAGTGGAAGAAGGAGGAAACAAAACTATGGCTGGCATAGTTGGCAGAGAAGAGAAGAAAAAAGGCAGCAGCAACACAGGCACAGGAGGTGCACGACATTTTGAAGGCCACAACAGAAGCATAGAAGGCAGCAGAAAAGGAGCGCAAGGGCCGGAAGTCACCTTCACCTTAGCTAGAAAAAGAAATGGAGATAGAGATAGAGGAGGGTGGCACGGACCTACAAAAAACAATGACACAGTTAAAGCACTAGTGCCCAAGAGAGCAAGTGGGATCGCAAAAGAAGTCGAAAGCATCTAAGATTTCTTTCATCTTGATCAACCTCACTGAGGGAGATTTGCATGATATAGGGGAGACAGTGTGTGAAGTCACCACAAAGGCCCTCCAACAGTTGGCGGAGGACAATCAAAATGTGTTTGGGGCCCTCCAGGTAGAGATTTAGGAGTTGTAGGTGCACACTCCCCAGGCTGGTACTCTCTCGACTAGCCTCATAGTAGGAATGGCCGTGGCTGAGGAAATGTTGCACGGTCACATGGCCAACACAATAGTGCTGCTAGAGGGGGAATTGATTACAGAAAATGAGGTCAACAGGCCCATGGTCAGTGCACTAAAAGGGGTAGGAATCAACATGGTTGCGCTCCCTCGGGAGACACTCTATGTCCTGCAGGAAGGAGGGACTACAGAACTGTGGGCTAGGGAGGGTCATGCCCTACAAGTGTTGAGTGAACAAAGAATCAACATAGAGCAAATGAGCCTATAGCATGACGAGGTTGTGGCACAAAAATGATAGATGGTGTAGGTGGTTGAGGAAGCCTACTAGATGGTCCCTGAGTTGGCCATCCCAGCAGAGGCACCAGCAGAGTCGTGCATCCATAGGTTAGCAATAAGGGTACGTGAGGCATGAGAAGAGATGGCCAAGGTTCAGTTGGAGCTAAACCTTTAGATAGCAGAGCTATGGTTGAAGGTGCAGCCTTCCACTCCTCTAGAGGTAAGGGAACAATGCACCAATGCCATTACATCGGGGATGGAGGCGATCAGCAGTGCAGTGAAGGACTACACCAAAATGTTGGAAGAATCGTTTGAGGTCCTCACCACTCTAAAGGAGGACCCATACATATAGCACTTAGAAACAGAGGGGTTTGTGAGCTATAGCAATAGTACAAAAATGTCAAAGGGATCGTGCAAATGGTGGCCCTTGCATAAAGGCTCACGCGGATGCAACAGGCCAAAGTGCTTAAGGAGCAGGTAGACACAACATGACATAGAGAAGCGATTTTGAAGGTGCATGTCCATCCTTGGATTGACAAGGCCTTCATAATCACAACAAGAATTGAAGGCAAGCTTGCATAGATGCAAGGGACGCAGGAGCAGATACAATGAAGCAATTCAGATATCGTTGTCTCTGAACAATGCATCCAGGAGATACAACAGGCAGTCACTCAGTGTGCTATTGACCTTGCAAAAGTCTGAGTAAAGTTGGGAAGTCTCCACACGAAGATCTCTGCACCGATAGAGTGACTCGAGGGCAAGTCACGATGTTTGTGTTAGGGGCCTATTTGGTGCAGGATCCCCCCAAGGCAAGTTTTGGGGCTTAAAGCCCAATTTTTGAGTAAGTCCAATGTAAAGACTTCATGATTTATGGCTACAGAGTATAAAGTTGTAACTAAGTCATATGGTTGTCTGAACTTACTTTTGTAATGTAGTGTCAGCTTGAGACTTCTACCCATGGCCCATGGACCATGGGATTGTATAAATAGAGCGAGACTATAATTTGTAAAGAAAAGTAGAAGTTAACAAAAGATCTAATGATCAAGCATTGAGTCTAAGTGTAAAGTCGATTCTTTGGGTAGTAGAGTAGGAGAAGGCGTCGCAACTGAGTGCGCAGACTCCTGAAGTTGAGTGCGTAGGGCAGGTTGAGTCTGTAACTGATTGAAGCATTAATAAATAGAAGTTTTACATTATTTCTGTGTATCTTTTTTTGTTTTATGCATTGAAGTATATTGGGTATGAATTGAAAGTTACTGTTTATTTGCTGCACAAGCTCATATGAGTGTGTTGAATAAGTGAATATAAGATAAAGTATTTATTTACGTGAAGATAACTAACTATTATAAGAAGATAAGTAAGATTCGCAGTGTAACTTAAGGAGACCAAAAGCTCCTCAAACCTTGGTTAGGGCTGCAAGAAAATGAGTATAACAAAGCACAAAGGCCTCACATGTCAGGAAAGTGCATAAGTGACTTGCACGAAGATATTCATAGTTGGACCAAATCTACCCCTCAAACATATCAAGGGTGCAGAAACTTGGTTCCAGCATCCCCCCATACTGCTTCAGGTGAGACCTCAATTTGCACTCCGCAACTTGTTGCCGAAAGGGCTAGTAATACAGGGATTTGTTTGGCTAAATAACTCTGAACCTGGGTTAGGCACCCTCAAGCCAACACTCCTCTGTAATGAAAGAATAAATCCGTAGTTTTCCACCACAGACCTCAAAATTTGATGGATATACTGCATGAGACCTAACATATATCTAAATGTATGCAAGTTGACTCTTAGTTGCAACACCATGGGGTACATTAAGGAAATAGGGAAAATCCTCCCCTCTCCTAGATAGGCTAGTGATAAAGTATATGTTGTCCTTAGTGATCTTATACTATAGCTCAGTATTGACATGGAAAACCTACTCTTGGACATTCCATCTACGAATCAGATGTGCCAATAAGAAAAAGTGCACCTTCAAGGATTTACCCTCCTCATAGTACTCGAGGAGGCCTACATTCCTCAAGAGCACTCAAGTCATTGCAGTAATAGGGTGAGGGTATAAACCCCTCTCCCTTTCTCTGGCCTGCCATGATAAGACCATATTGTATGGGTTCGCCTACTACTCCTACTCCTATTTCTCCTCCCCCTCCTGATGTCTCTGCTACATGATTAGCATATAAAATATATCAACCTCATACATACAATACATTTTTTTTATTAAATGAAACATGTATTTATAAATATGGAAACATAACTTTAAATTAATAATAAAAAAATTTACTGATGCGCTCAAAACACAGTCATGCACCGGTGTCAGTGCATTTTCATCCATAACCACATCAATAACGGTGTGCACATAAGTATGACGCACAGTGGGTGTTTTAGAAATTCAAATTTTCAAAGTGATGTTGCATACTTGTGCATCGATGTGCATGTATAACCTATTGGAACTGGTACGGTATGTTCAGGTTACCGAACACATTGAGTTATAGAAATATTTTAAAATATTTATTTTCAGTGTGTTTGGTAAATATAAATGCACCAGGAGTGATGCATTGACATACAATCTATCACATCTTTCTCGGTGCATTTATATTTGCAAAATGCATTGCCACAACAACGATGTCTTATGTTCAAGCACCAAAACATGGTGCACCATATAGATTCATGGGGTGCACCACTCCCAGTGCAAGACAAACATATTGAGCACACTATCATTGGCATAGAAGATGATTAGGATAGATAGTGGATTGCCTAGATTTTCCATTTCCTGGATAACCATGGAGATTATGGGTTTTTTTATCACTCCGATAATTATTTTGAATTGAAAAGAAAGAAAAACCAAAGGTAACCACAAACAAATTTTGGAGATCATGACCTAGCCTTCCTGATGCTTAGAGAGGGCTCTCTCTTTAAATTTTAACATTGTTATAGTTAAGATGGTTTAGGCTAGTTATGATTGTTCAAGGGGTTTTTGGTTCGTGTTTGATATTGGGTGGTGGGATCAGCTTAGATAGATGGATAAAATGATGCCTTTTATACCATTGGTCTATGGAGTCAAACAATAAGGAATCAAAACTGGATTAACTCACTAAAGGGAATATTCCAATGGCAAGATAGCAGAGTTTTTTTCAAATCTTTGAGATAGAGGGGTGAAAGAGTTTCACTCGGGGTAAGAGAGTAGTCAAATTTTCTTAGACCTGGATAACGAATGACGAGTGAAGGGGTAGTCAAGATCAAAGGGAAATTAAGAATGCTTTAACCTGGATATTCAAGAAATCAATCTAAACCAAAGAGAAATTAAGAATTCTTTAATTTATATATCGACAGAAAACATTTAAATGTATAACTATCAAGACAGAGTGTAATTAAACAAATTTTGAAGTATTATTCCAGGTATAACATTTATATTGAGAAACACATTAAAGATTATGAATAACATGAGAAAAATAACAATAAAACATGAAAATACTTGTCTGAAATTCACTCAACACATGAATCCTTGGAAATATCTGATCTTTATTTATCAATCTAGCTTGTTGGCTCAGCAAATGATACAATAACCCTCTGGGTCTTCTGATCAAAAAGTATATAGAAATTTCTAATAGAATCCACCCTACATACTTCGAATTATGAAGTATTTATATATAATTATTTACAAAATATCCCAAACTGACTTGGGATTTAATTTAGGGAAAAAATATATGATTCTAAAAATGTAATGCCACCTTTCTAACTGATTGCTTTCTGGCACTATTATATCTTATTTCCTTTTATATTTAGTTCATTTATCTTTTTTGTTGTCATCTGATGCTCTTCGACTTATCTTCTCTTACTGATACTCTTTGATTCTGATACTCTTTGACTGGGACAACAACCTATTTACATTCTACATTTTGTCTTTACCAAACTGTGTTAATTACTGAACTTACCTTGAATTAAAGTAAGTCAGTTAGCTCCTCCCATCTTTCTTTAGTTGGTAACTAAATATTCTTCAACCTCCTGAAGACCTCTTTAGCCTCTGTTTACTTAGCATATGTAGTCTTATTTACAAACAAGTGTTTTACCTCATGTTGGAGGTAAAACAAGTTTTCCAAAGCTTGGTAAAGAACTTTGCTAGAGGGCATCCCTTGATTTTTTGTGTTATGTATGGCTGCATTGTTGACTTGAGTTCTAGCCACTTCCCTAAGCTCTTTGTTATAGTCTTCTTGTGTCATCAACCTATCATTAATTACCAAACCTTTCTGCATCAAAGTGTCGAATTTGAATTTAATTCTATCAATAGAAAGATGCATAGTCTGACGCTTGTCTTCCAAGATGTTCATCAAATTCCTTTTAGTAATAACTCTTCTTACTTCAAGGATTGTCCCTATCCTATCACTAATATACAATTCTTCTAGTTCATATTTGTTCTTGGAATTCAAAAAGTCAATGATCCTGGTTGCCTCTTCTAGCATCCCTTCCAGCTTTGTTTTAACCTTTTGAATTGCCTTTGTGGCCTCTTTAACCAGATCAATCTGCTAAAAAAATACCTGAATTGATGGCTAAATATCATTGACTAATTCAATGATATTGGCCCAAAATTTTTCTTTTGCTTGTCCCAATGGCTCACCTAGAGTCATTTCTTTCTCTAGATTCTCTATCCTCTCACTTAATCTTGCTACCTTGTGTTGTTCTTCCTTATTCATAATTTGAGCAAGTTTAGAGTCTATCTCTAGACTGTTTACTTTCTCTTCCAATTTCCTAATTTCATTGGCTTTGAGGGACATCTCTTCCATGGTCTTAGCCAACTTATTGGCTTCTTCACCTGTAGAATTTGTTGTGATCAACCCTGTTGCTGAAGTAGATGGTGTTGTTGCAGGCAATGTAGTGGCCAATGAACTGTAGGAGCCAATTTCTTAGCCAATGTTGATGGTACTACTGTGGTGACAGTTGGGATGACTGTGGCTACATTTTCCTGGAGGCTGGCTTTCTTGGTAAACTTGTCCATTTATTTTTCCATTTCTTTCAGCTAGGTGTTCAACTGCAACACTAAGTCAAGCATTTCCTCCTGGGCAGTTTGGCTCTCTAGGACTTGTTTTGTTTGAGGGTGTTGTGACTGAGTCAATTTGAACTGTTTTTTCAGGGCTGCAATGTCTTCATTCTTCTTTTTTATCAACTTCTCAATAGCCTTTATGTCCTTTGGGTCATGGCCCAGCTCAATGATCAAGTCTTCTAATGATTTAATCCTTGTGTATTTTCCCTCGAGGAGGCCTTCTTAATTTTAAATTATGCAATGCTATTATTCAAGGACTCCTTCAATCTGTATGCATCCATGGGTTTACTAGTCAAGGTGTATTATATCATCTCTCCAGCTTGTTTATGAAACTCTATGTGGTCCATGGGATGGATGTCCTTTGCCAATAATTCAAATGTGGCCTTCTTATAATCTGCCTCATACTTGGGTTATGGCACTATTGGATGCATATATGACATTTTAATCTTTCCCTCCTCAATATCAAATGTAGACATTAGTCTACTCTGGTTAGTAGTTGAATGTTTGAAATACTGAGCATATGTCTCAAATTTTAATTTTTCATTTTTCATTTTAATCTCTTTATATCTATCCTTAATGGTTTTTTCTTTGTCAACTAGTCTGACAAAGGAAGAAACCTCTACTAACTTCTGCCTTTCTATCAAATGAGTGTTAGAGGTGGTGGGTTTATTTGTTTCCTCTACCTCTTTCCATTTCTGACCTACTGTGTTGGGCTGAGATTCTGACCATGGTTCTAATTGTGGTTCTGACTCTGTTGCTTCCACCTCACTCTGTTCTTCCTGTTTAGAAACAAGATTAAATTTTCTCCTTTTCCTTTGGTTTGCTTGTTCAACCATTGTTTCCATCTAGGAACTAGAAGTATCTTCTCTACTTTTTGGGTTTTTCTCCTTATTCAAGGGTGTTTGCAATGCAGAGGGAGCATCCATCCTTTGGCCTTGATCTAGGACTTGCAGGAACTCACTTAGGTCAATCTGTTGCTCAATATCATACATAGAATTTTCAACATCAACAATTGTGCTATCTTTATCTACCAAAGTGTTTTCCACCCATTCGATTTGGTTGGCATATATTTCAATTTTAAGCACTGAATAATGTGCATAAGGGGTTAGTTTAACCCTGGTTCTCATTTTTGTTATTACTCCATGAGGGTCATACTGCCACATAAAACTCTAGGTGAAATTCAACTCCTGTAATATATTGTCTGTCTCTAGTCCAGCTTGTCTATTATTGCAAATAAAGGGTCCCAGTTCACTTTTGACTCTGAATTGGGCCTTCTTCTTTACAACCATGATGTGGACATCATCTGAGTTGATGATTTGCCTAAAATACTCCAAGGAAAAAATTCTTAAGGGAAGATACTTTGGAAATTTGTATGGAGCCAGTTGGCAGCCATAGACTTTGATCTTTGTATGATTCTGGTACAAGTACCAGTCTCCTATCTTACTATTTTTTGCCAGTTGAAGTACCCTTTTGATCTGAGGACTAATCTTAGGTTGCACAGTTCTTGCCAGCATATTCATCACGGGGTGGACAAAGGAATCTGTGAAGTCCTTATAATTAGAAAGAGTAGAATATTTCTGGACAATAGGTGTCCAATAGAGTATATACCTCTCTTTTCCTCTTCTCTCACCTTTTACGATCTTCATGGGGAATTTAACACTTTGATAGTACAAAAACAAATAATACAATATTGCAGAGAACTTAAACACCGTTTCAGTGGGCAATATGATCAATTTTTCATGCATTTTGTCTGCAATGAACTGAGCATAGTCAAACTTGATGGCAGGAGGTTTACCAGTGGTAAAAAGGGGTAGGAAAGCAAAATTTACTTCATCTACATGTTCATCTATTTTGTATCCAAGGATGGAAGATATCATGGTGATAATATGCCTAACAGTTTGTGAAAATATGGGGGATATGTATGGAGGAGTAAAATTTGGTGTATGTTCTTTTGCAACTATTAAATCTTTGAAAACTTGCTTGGCTTTTCCCTCATCAATAGAATTATAGAGTTCTAGTAGTCCTCCAATGGAAAAAGGAGCTAAATTTGGGCTGGGCTGGACCTGTAACATCTGATTGATGCATTCTAGAGTGATAGTGAAGAGGATTTGTTGATTAGGGGCTACTACAGCTCTCTAGTTGGGGATGTAACAGGTCTAACAATAATGGATAATGTATGGGAGACCATGGAATTTTGGGAATTAGTAGAGTGTGAGATTTGACTCCCAGAGGTAAATATCATCAACATGGTTTAAAAATATGTCTTTGCTCCAGAAGTGGAGCTTCATTCTTTCAGAGGCTAATGATGTATATTTAATTTGAAAATACCTATGAGCCAAGGGTAGGTTATCTAGGCCAAGGTGGGGGATTGAAATAGGCTTAACATTCAGGGAAATGTGGATAGTCATTATGTGGAAAGCGAGGGTAAAAATTGGAAATTAAATTGGTAGGGTTCGACCAATGGTCTGGGTTTTTCATGTTTTTAAGGGTATAGGTGCAAATTACCTAATTCACAGGTAGGATAGCTAAGTTAAGTTCATTCAATGTTAAATTAATTGAACTTTTTTATATTAACAAGGGTAAATGTGGTGTATATTTGTAGAATACCTAAAACCAGAGGTTGGTGTTGTGAATTTAGTTGAGGTTCTTAGGTTGCAAATGATAGATAGTGGCTCTAGGCGAGCGCTGAAGGCAAGATGGCATTTGGTAGTTGTTTGGAGGATTGTAGACTTCAGGTGTGCAAGAAATATCAGGCTTTGGATGCACAGATGATCGAAAAAATAATGAAAACGGTGTTTACAGGGCTTTATTGGGCAAAAATTGAGAAAAGCAGGAAAAATGGTTATGAACAGCGACTAGTATTGAGAGGGTGGTTTTACCCCTCATCGCACCACTTTTGGAGGAACGGTGGTAAAAATTAGAGGGGATATGAAATGTTGTGATGGTGACATGTCACCAAACTGGGCCTGGTAAAACCCACCCATTTCGAGTGCTATCGGGTTGTTAAAACTCGAAAGTTAAATGTATGCAAAATGGAGCGATAACAGTTAGATTAGATGGGTGTTGATCAGATGGTGGTTGAACTGAAAAGATGCACGAAGGGGATTGGGGGAAAGGTTAGGGAGGGGCCTACCTAATCAAACATACTTGAGCATGTTTAATAAAATTTAATTCATGAATTAACTCAAATGATCTATCAAGCAGGTTTTTCAAGGCATAAGGGTTTTTCAACTTAGGATAAGTTGATTTATGGGTTTTTAGATTAGAAAAATGGAAAAATAACTTTCACAAAAAGGGGGAAAGGGATTTTACCCTAAGAAAAAGGATTTATGGAACATAACGATGGTTTAGCAAGGGGAAAATATTTTAAAGGGAATTTGTGCAGGAAAATATGGGATAATGAAGGGTAAAAATGGAGGGGAAAAGGAGAATTTTAAGGAATGATGGGGAAATTAATAAGTATGAGAGGGAGAAGTTTGTGAAATGATGGGGAGTTAGTTAGACTCATCTTATGAGCATGCTTTTTCCATTGATAACTGCTCCTGCACACTTGAAACACATAGTTAAGCATGACGGTAGTGCTTATGCTCCAAATGACTTGTATTTCTACAACCTTTCTTTACCTACCCTTTTACCTAGCCTAAAAATTTTTCTTCACTTTGGTGGGTGCACTTAAGCTAGCAAACCCTTTTCTTTCCTTTTCTTTTATAAAACAAACTATCTACTTCTAACCTTATATCTTCCAAGAGCTCAGATTAAATTGGTGAGCTCCTTTTATTTTCTCTACTTATTTAATGATCTACCAAGGTTAAGTTGTTTGGTCATATTGTATTCTCTAACTATAAACATAAAATTCAAAGCATGAAATAGTCAAGATTAAGCAGTTTGACTACCATGGGTTGTGGCATGTATGACAAGATACACACAACCATTAATTAAGACAATAAAGTAAATATTAGTGGCACTTGGACTTGCACACTTTCATGGCTTGTTTTCATTTTGGGGTTCATATATGTATTTTTTTCAATTTTTGTTTAATTTTTGACCTTTCTTATTTTTCTTGTCCTTTGATATGTATTTTAAGACATACCCTCTTTACATTTTTTAATTTAAATATGCAAAACATTTGCAGAAAGCAAAGGTATGTACAATATTACAAGAGTTACTCTCATCCAATTCAAAATTATGAATCCTATGACTATAGGACTCTAACAGTGGCTCCACATGGGGATGGCATTTTTGGGTGAAATGTCAAGAACTATGAATATTAGTAGCATTTGAATTGTGACTATAGTTACCTTGTGAACTATGCTTCTGTGATTCTTGCTTTATTGATACTTATGACAATAAATCCTCTAAAGCTCAGGGCCTTCTCTCCGAGCTTCAACTTCAAAGGATTACCATCCAATCCAATCTACACTCTGCAATTTTATGTACAATGATGCAAAGTAAAATGAACTATTGTGAATCAGTGCAAAAATAATCCTTCAGCACCCTACCATTAACAGTTCCTCTTGGTAGATCTGATCCATTTATGTTTTTCAAGAAAAAGTCATTGTTGCCTCTATAGCCATAAATGACATAAGGCCCCTGCCACGGAAAATAAAATTTTCCATGCTTGCCTTTGTCTTCTCTCCTTTAATCCCACTTAAGTACTTTGTCTCCTATGTGAAAATTATTTGCTTTAGTCTTTTTATCAAAGACTTTCTTAACCCTTTCCCAGATTACCTGTGATTTTACATATACTTCTTCTTTGGTTTGTTGCAGGTGTATGGTCTGATTTATTATTCAATGCATATCATTTGGTTCCACTTGTAATTCCTGGATGATATTCATGACTGGCACTCCTAATGATGATGGGAAAATTGCATCCATCCCATAAACTAGCTAATAGGGTGATGTTCCAATAGACTTCTTAGTAGTCAGTCTATATTCCCACAAGGAATTGACTGATTTCTTGTTCCATGTCAATTTATTTATTTCAAGTAGCCTTTTGATAATATTGACTATACTTTTGTTGGATGACTTTTCCAGTCCATTACCTTGAGGGTAATAGGTTGTCGAATGACTAAGGGTGATGTGGTATTTGTTAGAGAAATCTATCATTCTTTTGGATTTAAAGGCCGCTACATTATCAGTAAGGAGCTTCTGGGGACATCCAAATCTTGAAAGGGTATTACTCTCTAGGAAGGTGATTATGATAGTGTTTGTGGCTTGCCTAGAAGGTATGGCCTCTATCCATTTGGTAAAATAGTTTGTGGCTGTGAGAATCCAATTTTGTTGAGCTGAGGAGGCTGGTTGTATTTCTCCAATGAAGTCTAACCCCCATTGTTGAAATGGCATCTTAGTGGAAATTGGTTTAAGAGGCACGAGTAAAAGTTTTCTCTTTCCCTCAAAAATCTGGCATTCATGATAGGAGGTCACATGTTTTTTAACATCTTCAAACAAAGTAGGCCAATAAAAACCAACCCTCAGAATCTTATCAGTGGTATTCTTCCAATACAAGTTTCCTTCCACAATCCACTGCATGAAACTCTTGTAAAATTTTGTCAGCTTCATATTTTAATAAACATGTTAAGAGAATACCACTACTATCCTTCCAAAACAATGCATTATCAAGAATACACTATCTTAATGAATTCATTTTTAAGAATCTAGATTTATTTCTTGTTAATCCACGAGGAGCTTGTAAGTTTAGTAATACAAATGTAATATATGCATACCATGGTGAATCAATAAAAGGTTCATTGATCTGTGGAGTTTCCATCTCCTCCTGATCATCAAGGGCACTAATGAAGTTGATATCAAGGGACTGACAGTTCGATTTAGCCATGAGTTTGGCTAAACCTTCGCCTTTGATGAGCTTTGTGGGCTTTATCTCTATGTCATATTTCAATATTGTGGCAACCCATTTGCCTCTTTTTCCTTCAGGCCCATTTTGAGTCAAAATGTCCTTAACTACAGAGTTTGGAACATAAGCAATAATGTGAAAGTACAGAATGTATACTCTAAAGTCTTTGATAGCATTAACCAAAGCTAAACCCTATTTTTCCATGATATTGTATTTGAGTGTGGAATCTCTCAAGGATTTACTAAAGAATGCTATTGGTTTTTCATATCCTTAATTGTTCTTTTGCAACAAGACTGCTACAATGGTGTGTTCTGAAGCAAAAGAAAAAATAATAAAATCTTTGCTAAAGTCAGGACTAATCAGGACTAGAGTCTTGGTTAAATCTTCCTTGATAGCTTCAAAGGATTGTTTGGCCTCCAATGTTCATTTAATGGTTGAGTCCTTTCTTAGCATGTTAATTAATTCCCTAATTAATTATGCTAGATTTGTGATCCAGGTTCGAGTGTGAAGAAGGACCCTTCCAAGACCTTTTATTTTCGTGATGTGTTAACATTTCTTTTAAAATAACATTAATGAATACATCTACATGTGGAAAATAATAGGAACGTAACAATCATCGACACATGAAAACATAAGCATTGATAACGGAGTTCGTCCAGGAGGGACTACGTCTCTGGGCTCCAGTGTCAAGATGGTGTAGGTCACTGCATTAAGAGTTGTCAATAATGGTGATGTACATAGAGATGATGTATTTATCATACAAGGAAAAATACCCTCACACAGGAGTGGCTCTAAGAGATATTTCACAACCAAAATTCTCAATCAAAAGGCTCTTATCAGTATGATACAAAAACATGCATGGTGCGCATCCCGCCAACATGGCACAAAAGGGATGTCAAAGCAAAAAACATGCATGACGACAACAAGAGTATCTAAGCAACATACAACAAGGGATCTCAAATCATAACATGATGATTTATGACAGCAAGTACATCACATAGAAGTTTCCGCATCAAATCAAGCAAGGAATCTTGACAACATGTAATAAAGAAGATCTTGCATCAACATCAATCAAGAATCTGTACATTATAATGTAGAAAGAAGAAGTACATGAACACACCATAGACCTCACAACCAAGGGCCATCTGAAGAAGTGGATGTCTCACTGCTAAAGCTGTTTGGACCATTGATATCAAGGCATCAATCGTATGAAGATTACTGTTCACACAAGAAAGTGGACATCTGAAACATAGCTATCAAAAATGTTGAAGCTTGCCAAATATCGATTTCACAGCATTGATTGCAAGAAGAATCAAACAAATAATAATCAAACAAAGAAGAATCAATCAAGAAGAATTGATCAAAAGATGGATTGATCACATGAAGAAGAATTGATCATAGAAGAATAACTACTATGGACTTCTCACTCTGCAGCTCTATGGTGATCTGGCCCTATAATGCTCTGGCTTATCACTGTAGCTCTACGATCTGCCAGAATTTCAAGTGTTGTGACTCTTATAGCTATCATTGATCAAGCTCTATGGCTCTATGGTGTTCAAGCGCTACGCTGACTTTCAAGATTTCTCTGGCATGCACGCTCTCAGGCCTCTTCCTCGTAGCCTTTCCAAGAAGCCTCTCGGGCTTCCTGTCACCATCGTGTGTTATAACACGTTTGGATCAAAGTCACGCTTAAAAATAAAAGGTCAGTTTTGTTTAGAATAGAAGTCGTTTGCTTAGAAGCATTGACTGGTGTAACAAATAGCCTTCATTCTGTTTAAAATAGAAATACACTAAAAACTGATAAATTCGACAAAAATCTTTGAAAGCTGAATTTCAAAACATTTTAAATCAGCCCTACAGACCCTATCGAGTCTGCCTTTAGATGCTTATCACAATCAGCAGTCAGCAAGGATCGGTGCCGATTAAATTAGCGCAATATCAAGGGTTCTGTCGATGTATCAAAATCGGCGATCAACGTTTTCAGTCGATGCTTTTAACAGATGTTTTGGCATAGAAATCGGTGCAACTATTATGGGTCGGGGTGATATATGTATATATATGGCTTCGGTATGTGGGATGGGTCCACCACTGATGGCCTGAGCCTGCCCCTTAATGCAGAGTTATGTTATTATATTATATTATATATTATATAATATATTGGTATGACATACGTGCGAGATATATGGAGGATGGTTCGACGGGGGTTATTACCGCCAATCCCAATCCCATATGTATATATAGAGATGTTTATTATCGTGATTATTGTGATAAGGTTGTTTTAAAGGTTTCAATGTGGTTTGTTGCCGCCGATCCTGAAACCATGTGTTTGATTGTTTTATATAGTTATTTTTAATAACTATATGAAACATTTCGTTATATTGTTATTTATTAACCATTTTGAAAATGATTTTGTCTCTTATGCAGGTTTAGGAGACAAATGAGAGAATTCCAAGTGTCAATGGTTGAAGGGTTGCCATGTGAGTCCCACCTTCTTACTAGGATGCCATGTGGCACACTATGGGCCCCACTTTCTCTTGTCGTGTCAAACTTTGAAGAGCTCTATCTTTCGCATACAAGCTTGGTTTGATGAACCATTCACACCACCACAATCACGATGACAAGATACTTAACATGAACCTATTTCAAGCATAATCCAAACACTTTGAGTTTTGAGCCATCTTTGTCCTGTGTGTCTCTTTGGAGCCACCTGGATCAATCCTCCCCACTGAGGAGCTTTTGATTCTCCAAAATCATGAAAAATAATCTGCATCTTTCTTTGTACCCTGTCTGCATCATAAGTGTCCTAAAAAGGTCTCGCTTCCATCTCCTTCACCTTTGTTTTTCAGAGCCTTAATCGACGAGCCGACATATGCTACTTCTACAACCTATAATACATTGCTTGCAAATTACATGCTTTGAATGACATGACCAACTAAAGACCCAAATGTTCCATACTTGCCACGAGTTTATAACACATACTCGGTGGTCAAGTTTACAACAAGATGTACGTAATACCCCAGCTATGACAATAAGGCCAACCTCTCATGGTTGCTTCAAAAATTGATGGAAAACACATCATCACTATGACACATGACTTACATTCATAAGGCCAAACATTATTGTTTTGAAAAGTGACAGAAGCATAATATCACTTTCGGAGTTTTAACAAGCAACTCAAAATATGACTCAAAACATGACCAGACATCATTGTTGCTGACCACGTGATGGAAAACACATCATCACTTTTACACTTTAAAATGCAACAAATGATTTACAAAGAATGACCATGAAATGACAACATGTCAAAAAAACCATTTTTCACTTATCAATGTGAATCGGCCACCTCCTTGAGGTGGTTTTGCTTGTCGAACAACTGCTCTTCCTGGTTCATGCACCGATGCTTTATCTTTAGGGCATTGATCTAGATGGAGCTTCCAGCAAGTAACCTTTTAATGGCCATTTCTATCGCAATGATTGCAGTAGGCTTTCTTTCTCCATAGTTGCTTAACCTGCTTCTTTTCATGTTGTTGAGAGGGTCTTTCATGCCTCATGAGTTATGCCATTCTTTTACAACACTTAGAAAAGGTTAGGTTAGGTAAACCACAAAAGGCACATGTTTTTCGATGCCTTGATATTCATTTAGCATTAAAAACATTATCAATCAAAATGAACATTTGAAGATCGAAAATGGTTATACCTTCCTTTACTGTTTCTGCTGTCAGTATGGCAATGAGAGCTTGCCTCAGCTCTCTCCCTACAATGGAAACTTCCATGGGATGATGGGGATGTTTTCCCATCATACTCTTTCCTCATTGATGTCCTGGACAAATCTAACACCTTTGAGCACTCTCCTTTAGTGTATCTCAAGCATGCAAATTGATGTTCATGCACAACCTCCAAAGGTTGAGTGATGCCTTGGTTATTAACACCAAGTTCTTCTCTCTCCTCATGCCTCATCCTTGTAAGGAGCCTCATGTTTGTCCCTGTAATTGGGATCTCCAAATCTCCAATAAACATCATATTATGAGAAGATGAAATCGAAAGGAAATCAACATATTTTACCTTCTCTTTTGATTTGGAAAGAACTGATGAGGGCTACTCATCATCCATTGTTGGTGGTTCACTAACTGTCTCAATGCTTTCCCCAAATTGTTTCCTGACATACCCAATCCTGCTCAACACGATAATTCCTCTACTTGGATGGGATTGACAATGCCTTGGCCATTAACGCCCAAGCCTTTCCGTTCATATACCATTCTCTTCAACAGTTTGGAGCCAATTCCTGTGGTGTGATTTTCAAACACAATGAAATCATCATAAGGAAACATACATGAAGATGGAGAACTACTTTTTACCTCACATGAGTCTCACTGCAGATTTTCCAAGGCCTCATCCTTTGCTTGTAGCTGTAGTAGAAAACTCTACTTCTCCTCTTTCTCTTCATGTAGACACATCTTCAATTCATCATTTTCTATTTGAAGATCATGTTTGTTTTGCTTCATTTCTTCTGTGGCTTTCAACTGAAATTGTATTCGCTCCTTTTCCTTTATCTCTTTCTGTAGAGTTTCATACACAATTTCCACTTTCTTGAAAATGTCGAGCATGGTCTCGTACATTGCTCTTTCATCCTCTATCATTGCATGTTCCATTGTTTACATTGCAATTCACATACACGTAAAGACCTCTCTGATACCACTTGATCCAGGTCAAGGTGTGAAGAAGGACCCTTCGAAGACCTTTTACTTTTGTAATGTGTTAAAATTTCTTTTAAAAGAACATTAATGAATACATCTGGATGCAGAAAAGAAGAGGAACATAACAATCATCAACACATGAAAACATAAGCGTTGATAACAAAGTTCATCCAGGAGGGACTACGTCTCTGGGCCCCAGTGTCAAGATGGTGTAGGCCATTGCATTAAGTTTTGTCAATAATGGTGATGTACACATAGATGATGTCTCGATCATACAAGGAAAAATTCCCTCATGCAGGAATGGCTCTAAGAGATATTCCACAACCGTAATTCTCAATCAAGAGACTCCTATTACTATGATACAAAAGCATGCATGGTGCGCATCTCGCCAACATGGTACAAAAGGGATGTCAAAGCAAAAGACATCCATGATGACAACAAGAGTATCCCAACAACATACAACAAGGGATCTCAAAACATAACATGATGAGTTATGACAGCAAGTACATCACATAGAAGATTCCACATCAAATCCAGCAAGGAATCATGACAACATGTAATAAAGAAGATCCTTCATCAACATTAATCAAGGATCTGTACATTATAATGTAGAAAGAAGAAGTACATGAACACATCATATATCTCACAACCAAGGGCCATCTGAAGAAGTGGATGTCTCACTGCTAAAGCTACTCGGACCATTGCTTTCAAGGCATCAATTGTATGAAGATGGTTGCTCGCACAAGAAAGTGGACATTTGAAACATAGCTATCAAAATGTTGAAGCTTGTTGAATATCAATTTCATAGCATTGATTACAAGAAGAATCGAACAAAGAACAATCAATCAAGAAGAATTGATCAAAAGATGAATCGTTCACACGAAGAAGAATTGATCACAAAGAAGAAATGATCACAGAAGAATAACTACTTTGGACTTCTCACTCTATAGCTCTATGGCAATTTGGCCCTATAGCTCTCTAGCTTATCACTACAACTCTGTGATCTGCCAGAATTTCAAGCGCTATGACTCTTATGGCTATCTGTGCTCTGGATTGACTAAGCTCTGTGGCTTTATGGTGTTCAACCACTATGCTGGCTTTCAATATCTCTCTGGCATGCAGGCTCTCGGGCCTCTTCGTCGCAACCTTTCCACGCAGCCTCTTGGGCTTCCTATCATATTACCCTCACCCACTATTACGAAGCCTTTCTGCGCTCCCCTCAGCTCTCTGTCACCATCATGTGTTATAACACATTTAGATCAAATCCGTTCTTAAAAATCAGAGGTCGGTTTTGTTTAGAATAGAAGCCATTTGCTTAGAAGCATCGACTGGTGTAACAAATAGCCTTCTTTTTGTTTAAAACAGAAATACACTAAAAAATAATAAATCCAACCAAAATCCTTGAAATTCAGACTTCAAAACATTCTAAATCAGCCCTACAAACCCTATCAAGTCCTCCTTTAGACGCTTAGCACAATTGGTAGTCGGCAGGGATTAGTGCTGGTTAAATCAGTGCGATATTAGGGGTTCCTCCGATATTGTTATGGGCGATGTATCCAAATCGACGATCAGCATTTTCAGTCAGTGCTTTTAACAGATGTTTTGGCATAGACATCGACGTGACTATTATGGGTCGAGGCGATATATGTATATATATGGCTTCGGGGTGTGGGCGCGGTTCATCACCGATGGCCCGTGCCCACCCCTTATATTGGTTGCGACAGTTGTGGAGGGTTCGGTGGAGGTTATGGCCATCAACACCAATATATATATATATATATAGACATATGTGCGGGATATGTGGAGGAGGGTTCGGCAGGGGTTATTGCCATTGATCTCAATCCCATATGTATATATAGTGATGTTTATTGTTGAGATTATTTTGATAAGGTTGTCTTAAAGGGTTCTGTGGGGTTTGTTTCCGCCGATCCCGAAACCATGTGTTTGATTGTTTTATATAGTTATTTTTAATAACTATATGAAACATTTCGTTATATGGTTATTTATTAACCATTTTAAAAATGATTTTGTCTCATATGCAGGTTTAGGAGACAAATGAGAGAATGCCAAGTGTCCATGGTTGAAGGGCTGCCATGTGGGTTGCACCTGCTTACTGGGATGCCATGTGGCACATTGTGGGCCCCAATTTCTCCTGTCATGTCAAACTTTGAAGAGCTCTATCTTTTGCATACAAGCTCAGTTTGATGAAGCGTTCACACCACCACACTCATGACGACGAGATACTTAACATGAACCTATTTTGAGCATAGTCCAAACACTTTTATTTTTGAGCCATCTTTGTCCTGTGTCTCTCTTTGGAGCCACATAGATCAATTTGAGATAAATCTCCTAAGAAAATTAATCTCACCTAGAAATGGTTGTAGCTCTTTAATGTTTCAGGGATGGGAAATGGTCAAAATGGCTTCTATTCTAGCAAGGTCTATCCTAATCCCATCTTTATATGATGTGTCCTAATAACTTTCCCTCTTCTAGACTGAAAAGTGTCTTTTTAGGATTTAAAGAAATCCCAAATTTCCTGCATTCGATAAATACTATTCTGAGGTGGTCTAAGTGTTCATTGTTAGATTTAGAGAAGACTGTGATGTCATCCTAGTATACTACTAAGAAATCATGGACTTCCTTGGCAAAATCTATATTCATATCTCTTTTAAATGTTGCACCTACATTCATTAATGCAAAGGGTATCTTCAAATACATGAAGGTACCCCAAAGAGTAGTAAATGTAGTTTTGGCTTGGTCCTCAAGTTGGACTAAGATCTGGTTATACCCAGAGAATCCATCTAACAATTAACTCCTACATGAACCCACTACCCTTTGCAATATATGGTCCATTTTTGGTAAGGGGTAGTTGTCTTTTAAAGAGACCATGTTTAAGTTTCTAAAATCTACACAAAGTCTATTTTCACTTGTCTTTTTCCTATTGGTAACTAAGTTTGAAATCTAGTCTTAGTATCTAATGGGAACTATTATTTAGGCATCAAGCATTCTTTTAACCTCTTTCTCTATGGATGGCATAAGAACTAGGTTTATCCTCCTAAGTTTCTATTTGAAAGGTTTATGATCTTATTTTAAAGGTATTTTGTGTTAGATTATGATGGTGTCATAAGATTTTAATTCTTCATAACTCCAAGCAAATACATCCTGGAATTCTTTAAACAAATTGATATATTTGACCCTTTCCTCTGGGGGTAAGGCTTTAGATATCTTAATGATTTTTGGATTATCTTTAGTCCCTATATTACACTCTTCTATGTCAGCTCTCAAAGGTTCCATCTTGGGTTTCCTAGCTACATCATTAGAGTCAAATCCTCTAAAGGTACCAATCCTTTGGGCAAAAAAATAATTTTCAAATTAAGAATCTCAAGATCTTCACCCATCATTTCATCTAATTCTACCATTTCTGAACTATCTATTTCTATTTTAGTAAATTTAGTTGGTTTATGTACATTAAAAATATTTACATCTAAGTTTCTTTTTATATTATTACCTATTGTACAGTCAGTATCTATATTACAATTTTGAAACTCACCTTGATTATTCATGAAATCATAGATCTAAGAGTCCTGGGAAAAAATCTGCCAATACTTGAGGTTGCCTGGTATAACAAGCCTATGTCTAACTTCTGTAGTGTATTGGTGGTTTGGTTGAAATGGAAATTTATAGGTACTAGCAAAGGTAGCTAGATTGTGGGCCTACATGTTTTGTTTTCTAGAAATGGCAGCAAAGTTTGATTCTAGGTGGTCTTTTATCAAGTCTAAAATAGTATCCGTATATCTACCAATCCTAGGGTTGTTGACAAAATATTCACCACTAATATGTTTGATAATCAGCTCTAAGTCTCCCATGATGGAAACTCTTTTGGCTCCTAATTTCCTAACCAATTGTAATCTTAGAATCAGGGCTTCATATTCGGCCATGTTATCGGTACATTTGAAATTCAATCTCAAAGCATTTCCCTCAGCATGATTATTCTCCATATTATGGATCCACACTCCTTCACTAGCCCCTAACCTATTTATAGACCCATCAAAGTCTAAATGCCAAATTGACTCATGCAATATGTTCTCACTGTCAGTTGTTCTATATTTAAGGTCTTTGGCTATGATTTACTTTTAATCATTTTCTGCATTATATAAGATGAAAGAGTCCATATCTAAATGCATGGAGTATATGGGAAAGTTTTGTGGCTTTTCCTCACTACTGACCATGTACTTCATCAAGGTCTCCCTTTATAATTTTCTTGGTTGGCCAAAAATGAATATGGTGGCATAAGACATATCCAACTGCAAATATCCCTGCAGTTTTGCTCCCCATGAGCGAGATAGAAGCATTCCATATTTTGGTGGGGTGTTTGCAGCTACAATGTCCATTAGAATGCTCTTTGCAGGGCACTAGACAAGAGTCACACATAAGTCTTTGATTAGACCAAGGAATTTCACTTGGTTGGAGTCAAAACAAAACAAATCCTTATAAGGCCTGGTAATTTCTAGGTTCATTCTCTCCATTATTGCCTTTGGCATCAGATTGTGGGATGCTCCTGAGTCCAACATAGCATTATGAAAATTTGTATCATGAATGTTTAAGCTAATGTAAAAAGGACGAACTCCCCATTGCTGATGAATTCCATTGGCCTTAGGGCCAAATAATAATTCAGGCTAGTCATCATTCAAATTAATAGAATCCTCTCCCTCTCCTATGTTCAAAGTCTCAGTTATCTATGACCTATAAGATTGATTCTTTACTAGTTTAGTAAAAGGAACTGATATAATTAATTTAGCTATTTCATTTTTAATGTTGAAATGGATCTAAGGCTTGCTTGTTTGATTCATATATTCCTTAATGTGTGCAGTTTGAGTATCTTTATTCTGTTTCTCAATGGTAGGCATTTGAGTTTGTGTTTCAACTATCTTGGCTTGATTTCTTTTATTTTGATTTTTTCCAGTAATTGTCTCTATTTGGGTTTCAGTGGAGGTTATATCTACAATCCTAGGGTTTGAAGTTTTAGTTGCTCCCCTAGGGAGAATTTGCAACACTTTCTTAACCGGAACTTATTTTATTATCTTAGCCTGGGTTTGGATGGATCTTTTAATGGGAGTATCATTATTCTTGTTACTTCTGAAGCTATATTGTTGATCTACCTCATATATAGCTGAATCATATCCTTGTTTAAAATCAAAAGATTTAGCAGATTCTAACTACAATTGTTGAAGCATATACAACTCATGTTCTTCTTGAGTAAGAAAAATAGTGTCTTTCTCTGTGGTTTCTAGTAAGTTAATCTAGGTATCGTCCTCTTCTTCTTGGTTCTATGAATCCTCAACATAGTTTTCTTGGAAGGGGGACTAATCTGTTGGTCTAGTGTAGCATTTTTTGTAGTATTAGGGTTCTTCCTAAAATTTGGGTTTCTTATTGGGGATTGTTGTTGTTGATTCTCCCATTGATTTTTCCTCACCATGTTCTCTAACTTGTCCATGATTCTTTCTAACCTTTTAGCTAAAACATCTACTTTTACATCTGAATTTGAAGCTTCTTATTTAAATGCACCTTTCTTTTCATTCCTCATTCATGATTTCTTAGCTAACAGATTGGCCTCTACACTGACAACATTGCTCTAAATTTTTTCAAGTGTTTCAGGGTTTCTTTCCCTTATTTGGTATGACATGTCAGCATCAAAACCATTAGGGAACTTAATTAATGCTAAGTCAGGTGGGGGCTTAATGTTGGCTGGAATTGCATTATAGATATTATTAAACCTATTGCAATAGTCCTAGACTGACTCACTAGGTGCTCTTCTAATATTGTCATATTCATAAAGTATTTGCAATGGGTTTTTCTCTCTCCCATATATCAATTAATAACTTTTGAAAATTAGCTAAGTCTGCAATATAGTTGGCAGGAAAGACTTTGAACCACTTCTTGCCATCCCCAGTGAAAGTTTGGGTAGGTAAAACAAGAGGAACATACCAGTTTTCCATTGATGTGGTTCTAGTTTGACATGGGGGTAAAGTTGTGGTGGTTGAAGAAGGGCTTGAAACTGATGGAGATGAACTAGATGATGATGAATATTATTGATTAATAAGTGGTTTAGGCATTTGGATTGTGGTAGATACAATTGATGAAGTAGTGGTAAAGGAAGGTGTATTTACAGTCAGTGAAGACTGTGCAAAAATTTGAGATGTAGCAGCAGTAAGGGCAGCTAGCTCAACATATTGTTGAAGGTAAGCACTATCTATATTGCTAATCAATGTAGAGGTCAAGGCTTCTAACTTGTAAAAAGCATCCAAGACAAATTTATCTAAATTTGGATGGATAACCCTTTTTGATTTGATGAGTTGAGTAAACTCAGGGTCTAAAACTATTTCATGGATATCATTCTCAGATTTGGTTCTAAATAGTGAGAGGTCAAATGACAAATCAAAAAGGACTTCCTCTAAAGTTGACAACTCCTCAGGGAGTGAATTGGCTTTCTCTAGCTGGCTACTACTTGCCTGATTTTCTTTGTTTTTTGGTTTCCTTAGAATTCTGTCTGGGTCATCCACTATAGTTGCAAGGTTTGGAACCGCGGTCGCCCTAGTATAGTGAGTCTTCTTAGGAGCCATAATTTTAAGTTTTTCAAAATGTTTTTATGAATTTTTTTGAAAATTTACTTCGGATAATGACCTTAAGGGGCTCAAGATTTAATGTAAGGTTTCCTTAAAGTTTTATGAGACTGAGGAATGGAGTCCCCAATATGGTCACCAAAAATGTTATCACTCTGATAATTCTTTTGAAGTAAAAAGAAAGAAAAACCAAAGGTAACCACAAACTGCTTTTGGAGATCAGGATCTAGCCTTCCTGATGCTTAGAGAAGGCTCTCTCTTTAAAATTTAACATTGTTTTAGTTAAGATGTTTTTAGGCTAGTTATGATTGTTCAAGGGGTTTTTGATTTGTGTTTGAGATTGGGTGATGGGATCAACTTAGACAAATGCATAAAATGATGCCTGTTATACCATTTGGCTATGGAGTCAAACAATAAGGATTGAAAATTAGATTAACTCACTAAAGGGAATGTTCCAAGGGAAAGATAGCAAAGTGTTTTTCAGATCTTTGAGATAGAGGGGTGAAAGGGTTTCACTCAGGGTGAGAGAGCAATTAAGGGTTCTTAGACCTGGATAATGAATGAGGAATGAAGGGGTAATCAAGATCAAAGGGAAATTAAGAATCCTTTAACCTGTATACTCAACAAATCAATCTAAACCAAAGAGAAATTAAGAAAGCAGAAAACAATTATACAAGTTCTGAAGTACTATTCCATTTATAACATTTAGATTGAGAAACACATTAAAGATTATGAATAACTTGAGAAAAATAACAATAACACATGAAAATACTTGTCTGAAATTCACTCAACACATGAACCCTTGGAAATATCTTATCTTTATTTATCAATCCAGCTTGTTGGTTCAACAAATGATACAATAACCCTCTGGGTCTTCTCATAAAAAAGTCTATAGAAATGTCTAACAGAATCCACCCTACATACTTCGAATTATGAAGTATTTATACAAAATTATTTACAAAATATCCCAAATTGACTTGGGATTTATTTTAGGGAAAAAATATCTAATTCTAAAAATGTAATTCCACATTTCGAACTAATTTCTTTCTCACACTATTATATCTTATTTTCTTTATATTTAGCTAATTTGTATTTTTGTTGTCATCCGATGCTCTTCGACTTATATTCTCTTACTGATACTCTTTGACTCTAATACTCTTTGACTGGGAAAGCTTCCTATTTACTTTCTGCATTCTGTCTTTACCAAACTGTGTTAATTATTGAACTTAACTTGAATTAAAGTAAGTCAGTTAGCTGCTCCCATCTTTCTTCAGTTCGTAACTGAATATTCTTCAACCTCCTAAAGACCTCATCATCCTCTTTGTACTTAGAAAATGTAGGCTTATTTACAAACGAATGTTTTACCTCATGCTGGACGTAAAACAATTTTTCCAAAGCTTGGTAAAGAACTTTACCAAAGGGTATCCCTTGTTTTGTCGTGTTATGGATGGCTGCATTGTTGACTTGAGTTTTTGTCACTTCCCTCAGTATTTTGTTATAGTCCTCTTGTGTCATCAACTTTTCATTAATTACCAAAGGACTTGGTAAACCTTTTTGCATCAAAGTGTCAAATTTGAATTTAAATCTATCAATAGAAAATTGCATAGGTTGATACTTATCTTCCAAGTTGTGCATCAAATATGAATTCTTCTTACTTCAAGGATTTTCCATGTCTTGTCACTAATATCCAATTCTTATAGTTCACATTTGTTCTTGGAATTCAAAAATTCAATGATCCTTGTTGCCTCTTCTGGCATCCCTGCCAACTTTGTTTTAACCTTTTAAATTGCCTTTATGGCCTCTTTAACCAGATCAATCTGCTAAAAAATTACCTGAATTGATAACCAAATATCATTGATAGAGTTAATGATAATGGCCCACAACTTTTCTTTTTCCTGTCCCAATGGATCACCTAGAATCATTTCTTTCTCTAGATTCTTTATCCTGTCAATTAATATTGCTACCTTGCATTGTTCTTCCTTATTCATAATTTGAGCAAGTTTACAGTCTATCTCCAGACTATTTACTTTCTCTTCTAGTTTCCTGATTTCATTGGCTTTGAGGGACATCTCTTCCATGGTTTTAGCCAAATTATTGGCATCTTCACCTGTAAAATCTGCTGCAGTCAACCCTGTTGCTGAAGTATATGGTGTTGTTGCAGGCAATGTAGTGGCCAATGGAACTGTAGGAACCAATTTCTCAGCTAGTGTTGATGGTACTGTTGTGGTGATAGATGGGATGATTGTGGCTACATTTTCCTGGAGGCTGGCCTGCTTGGTCAACTCGTCCATTTTTTTTCCATTTCTTTTAGTTGGGTGTTCAACTGCAACACTAAGTCAAGCATTTCCTCCTAGGTAGTTTGGCTGTCTAGGACTCTTTTTGTTTGAGGGTGTTGTGACTGAGGCAATTTGAGCTATTTTTTCAAGGCTGTAATGTCTTCATTCTTCTTTTTTATCCACTACTTAGTAGCCTTTATTTCCTTTGTGTCATAGCCCAGCTCAAGGATCATGTCTTCAAATGATTTAATCCTTGTGTATTTAGCACTAGAGGAGGCCTTCTCAAGCTTAAACTGTGCAATGGTATTATTCAAGGACTCATGTAATCTGTATGCATCTATGGCTTTACCAGTCAAGGTGGAGTATCATAAATAGTGGAATATTTCTGGACAATGGGTGTCCAATAGAGTACAAACCTCTCTTTTTCTCTACTATCACCTTTTATGATCTTCATGGGGAATTTATCAGTTTGATAGTACATAAACAAATAATACAATATTGCAGAGAACTTAAACGCCCTTTCAATGGGCAATCTGATTAGTTGTTCATGCATTTTGTTTGCAATGAACTAAGCATAGTCAAACTTGATGGTAGGAGATTTACCAGGGGTAAAAAGGGACAGGAAAGTAAAAGTGACTTCATCTACATGTTCATCTATTTTGTATCCAAGGATGGAAGATATCATGGCGATAATATGCTTAGCAGTTTGTGAAGATATGGGGGCTATGTATGGAGGAGTAAAACTTGGTGTATGTTATTTTCCAACTATGAAATCTTTGAAAACTTGCTTGGATTTTCACTCATCGGTAGAATTATAGAGTTATAGTAGTCCTCCAATGGACAAAGGAGCTAAATTTGGGTTGGGCTGGACCTGTAACATCTGATTGATGAATTTTGGAGTGATAGTGAAGAGCAGTTGTTTATTGGGGGCTACTGCAGCTCTCTAGCTGGGGATGTAACGGGTCTGACAATAGTGGATAATGTCTGGGAGACCATGGACTTCTGGGAATTAGTAGAGGGGGACATTTGACTCCCAGAGGTAAATATCATCAGCATGGTTTAAAAATATGTCTTTGCTCTAGAAGTGGAGCTTCATTCTTTCAGAGGTTGAAGATGTATCTTTAATTTGGAAATCCCTATCAACGAAGGGTAGGTGATCTAGTTCAAGGTGGGGAGTTGAAATAGGCTTAACATTCAGGGAAATGTGGGTAGTCATTGTGTGGAAAGCAGGGTAAAGAAATAGAAATTGAATTGGCGGGGTTCGACCAATGGTCTGGGTTTTGTAGGTTTTTTAAGTGTATGGGTGCAAATTGCCTAATTCATGGGTAGGATAGCTAAGTTAAATTCATTCAATGTTAAATTATTTGAACTTTTCTATATATATATATATATATTCTAGTTAAGACTAACCTAAGTACCCACTTGAGATTTGAACCGGTGACCTATCCCAAGGAGTGCCTTAACCGTGCACCCATTCACCGTCAATCCAAAACCCCATGGGTTGATTGAAATTTTATATATTAACAAGGGTAAATGTGGTGTATATTTGTAGAATATATAACTGGAGGTTGGTGTGGTGAATTTAGTTGAGGTTCTTAGGTTGCAGGTGACAGATAGTGGCTCTGGACGAGTGCTGAAGATAAGATGGTGTATGGTAGTTGTTTAGCAGTTTGTAGAGTTTAGGCGCACAAGAAAGATTAGTCTTTGAATGCACAGGTGATTGAAAAAATCATGAAAATGGTGTTTACAGGGCTTTATTGGGTGAAAACTAAGAAAAGTAGGAAAAAATGGTTATGAACAGTGACTAGTATCGAGAGGGTGGTTTTAACCCCCATCACACCACTAGTGGGGGAAGGGTGGTAAAACCCAGAGGGGATGCGAAATTTTACGATGGAAACTGGGTTTGGGCAAAACCACTCATTTTGGGCACTATCAAGCTATTAAAACTCGGAAGTTAAATGCGTACGAAATGGAGCAATAACAGTTAGATTAGATGGGTGTTGATCGGACGGTGGTCACGCTGAAAAGATGCGTGGAGGGAATTGGGGGAAAATTTAGGGAGTGGCTCTCCTAATCAATCATACTTAAGCATGTTTAATTAATTTTAATTCACGAATTAACTCAAATGATCCTTCGGGCGGGTTTTTTCAAGGCGGAAGGGTTTTTCAACTTAGGATAAGTTGATTTATGGGTTTTTAGATTAGAAAAAGGGAAAAATAACTTTTCACAAAAGGTGGGGAAATGGTTTTTACCCTAAGAAAAAGGATTTATGGAAAATAACAAAGGTTTAGCAAGGGGAAAAGATTTTAAAGGGAATTTGTGGGGGCAAATATGGGATAATGAAGTAAGGGTAAAAATGGAGGGGAAAAGGAGTATTTTAAGAGATGATGGGGAAACTAATAAGCATGAGAGGGAGAAGTTTTTGAAAGGAGGGGAGGTTAGTCAGACTCATCTTATGAGCATGCTTTTTCCATTGATAACTTCTCTTGCACACTTGAAACACATAGTTAAGCATGACAATAGTGCTTATGCTCCAAATGACTTGTATTTCTGCAACCTTTCTTTACCTACCCTTTTACCTAACCTAAATTTTTTTCTTCACTTTGGTGGGTTTACTTAAGCTAGAAAACCCTTTTCTTTCCTTTTCTTTTATAAAACAAACTATATACTTCTATCCTTATATCTTCCAAGGGCTCAGATAAAATTGATGAGCTCCTTTTATTTTCTTTACCTATATAATGATCTGCCAAGGTTAAGCTGTTTGGTCAGATTTTATTCTCTAACTATAAACATAAAATTCAAAGCATGAAATAGTCAAGATTAAGAAGTTTGACTACCATGGGTTGTGGCATGTATGACAAGCTACACACAACCATTATTTAAGACAGTAAAGTAAAGAGTAGTGGCACTTGGACTTGCACACTTTCATTCTCTGTTTTCATTTTGGGCTTCATATATATATTTTTTCAAATTTTGTTTATTTTTTGACCTTTTCTTATTTTTCTTGTCCTTTGATATTTATTTTAGGACATACCCTCTTTACATTTTTTAATTTAAATATGGAAAACATTTGTAGAAAGCAAAGGTATGTACAATATTACAAGATTTACTCTCAGCCAATTCAAAATTATGAATCCTATCACTATAAGACTCTAACAAGTTCATTTCATTATTTTGTTTTGGTTGGTTCTCATGTTTCCTTAGCTTGGGTTGAGTTACTAATTCCTAGAGCCTTGGTTGGACAAACACTCTAGAGCCCTGTAACAACATGGGTTGAGTTACTAGTCCCATAGCCTTGGTTGGACAAACACTTTGGAGCCCTTGACGAGTTGAGTTACTAGTCCTGGAGCCTTAGTTGGACAAACACTCTAGAGCCCAGTAAATGTTGTGGGTTGAGTTACTAGTCCTGGAACCTTGGTTGGAAAAAATTCTTTGGAGTCTTGGAAGGCTTGGATAGAGACCATTCTAATGATGTTTTCGTGATGTCCGACCATGAGGTGGAATCATTGTTTGATGGGTTGAGGTGGTTTTCTTGTGGAAGCCCAAGATGGTTTTGGATTGATATGTTCTATGAGATACCACATTAATGCTTGGATTATGGCATTGGGGTGAATGGATGAAGAGATATTCGGCTCATCCATTCTACGGTTGGGTGGAATGCCGAAGTCCCATCCCAAGTTTGGATTTTGCATCATCAATATGAGGTTATTTATCCTTGTATGTCTATGAGTATTATACTAGTTATATGTGGTTTATATGGCTATGATTTCATTGGTATGTTTGTTGCTATTATGTTGGTTATATATAAGTTTTATGACAATAGCTATGCATGGCTCTTATTATGTTTTTACTGGTAAACGAATGAACAATGTATCTATGACCTAATGGATCAAACGAAAGTTGATGTGTTCATGCATCAATGTTTCTTAGCAATTCTTAGCTAAGTATGAGATCCATATGCTTAGATATGTTATTTACAGCTGTAGATTACATATTCGTGATATGTTTGACGGGATGTCTATCATGGCTAGTAGGGGTCCAGTCAAGGTCTTATTCAAGTGATTGCATTTTTACTATCATTTCTCTATTATTTTACTATTCTGAAGATGCCATTCAATTTTGGAGAGTGACCTGCACTCTAGGCCTGAAAAAGTGGCTCATATCCCATGGACGTTGGCACAACATTGTGAAAAATAGTCCTTGGATGCTAGCTTGCAGGCCTGTGAGAGTGTCCATAGGTCCCTGTACATTGGCATGCCCATAGCATGAGACCATCCATAGCTCCCTGTACACTAGCATGCCCATAGCATCAGCGTGTCTTGAGGTCAAGTGGTCCAAAATCTCAGTGGGACCCAGGGGTTGGTTGGCAGCAAGGTTGGATTGGTTCCTAAGGGTCCTAATGCTGATGTTGAATGTTTGTATGGTGTGTTTCCATTGGTTCAACTTCCTTAATGTGACTTATGAGGTCGAACCATATCATAGTGGCCTCTCATCACATGTTTACCCTGGCTGGCCAGTTTCTTGTGTAAATGTAGGAGGAGGGTGTTATAGAGTGGTATTAGAGCATAGTTCACCCCTCAGACTAGATGGGTTGTGTGTTGTTCATGCATGCATGTCAGTTGCATGTGTGTCTCTTACAATTGAATTCCATGTTTTTTTTGCATTTTCATAATTTTGATCATGGTTGTAGTGATGTCGCCATGTGGAAGTTGATGTTGTTATTGTGGGATGAATCGTCATGAGTGTATGACTAGTTACATTTCCTTATATGTTGTTTACATGTATCATTTTGTATGCTTGGTTACATTCTCTTATGTTTGTTTACATTCTGTTGGCATTATGGTTCTGATATGATTATATGTTTCAGATGTATGTTGTACTTGATGGCAACACCCATGGCATGGCTCTCATTTTGATAAAAATAAAGAAGTACGCAGGAGAACAGTTCAGGAGGTGCATACCCGCAGGCATGCCATGCAGGGACCGCGTCCAAATACGCGGATTACCCATCCATGAGGTGCGTACCCCAGTGCACACATTCCAAGGCAGTTAAGCGCCCACACGTGGGGTTTCACTGGTATTTAGCCAACAGTATTGGGTTATCATGATTTTGGCCCGCGGTATTGATTATTTTATTATTATTATTGAGCCCCATGATCCTTGATTTGAGGAAGAGCTAGCCTATATAAAGCAAAGGAGATCATTTGGCCTATGCATCTTTTGTGTAATTGAATATCTTAAGATGATCCATTGGGTTCTCGGTCCTTAAAAGATTGATTTATAAAGGAGAAGTCAGAAGCGAATTGGCGAAGGGTGATCTCTTGAGCACAAGTTCAGATCTGAGCATCTGAGGTTATTTCAGCCCTAGTCCAAGGTACGCAGAGGCGCCGAAGGTTCAGTGCGCAGGTACGCAGAGGCGCCGAAGATTAAGTGCGTGGGTACGCAGAGGCGCCGAAGGCTATGTGCGTGGGTACGCAGAAGTGGAGAAGTCTCAGTGCGTAGGTACGCAGGGAGACAGTGGTTCAGGTGCGTGCTTTCTGAGAAGCACGCAGCGCGATTATTCTTCTAGGTGCGTACTTTCTGAGAAGTACGCGGCGCGATATTGTTTTTGGGTGCGTACTATACGCAGTTCAGTGAAAGGAGCAGAGCGTAGCCACGCAGTCCAGAAGAACGAGATCTGCGGGTATACGCAGAGAAGCAGAAGGTTAGCTGCGTAGCGACGCAGGCCAGTAAGGGAAGAACCGCGTATCTATGTTAAGATCTTCTGTTGGTTGAATTTTTTTGTTGAAAGGAGTTCTGGGTTCTGTTCTGTTATTGTTGATCTGGTTATTACAGCTGACTGTACTATTTACATATACTTGATGATCATTTGATGCATATGGATCCAGTTTGAAAATTTATGAAAAGTGGTCCTTGAAAAAAGGTAGGGGGTTGTAGCTCCCTTTCAGGAGAGACTGGAAAACGAGAGAGAGTTGTAGCTCTCAGCAGGTTGCAGCCTGCGTACTGGTAAAGGACTGCACCAGTGCAAGATCATTGTAAAAGGAGTTTCTAATTTGAAAGAAGATAGAGACATTTTGCAGCAGGTGGTTTTCACCCACATTGGGTTTCCACCTTATATCTGGTGTTCTTTGATGTGACTGTCTGATTTTCTTGTTCATGCTCATTATTTATGGTATTGGTATGCAAAAATAATTTGAAGTATAAATAAGAAAGATTTGGTAAAAGAATTAGATAATACTGATTCACCCCCCCTCTCAGTATTATTGTCAACAATTGGTATCAGAGCAGGTCCTTCAGAGAAGCTTGATCGCTTGAAGGTAGATCGTTCATCATGAGCAACTACGAGAGAGAAGCATCAATCAGGCCACCGGTGTTTGA
>APFE030631735.1:84422-97558 GCA_000404065.3 Pinus taeda | reverse complement strand
GTATGTTCCTTCTAAGGAACAAGTTGCTTATATTCTCACCAAACCATTGCCCAGGGAGGCCTTTGAATACCTCAGGCAAAAGCTGGGGGTTGTTGATGCATCATCTTGTTGAATCTCTTTTGATGGTTGTCCGCACAGGTTCAGGGGGAGCACATAATGCATTGTTGGCATTATGGAGATCATGGATGCTGGTCTGAATGTTGCTGCAATATGTCTCTATCTCTTTCATGGTGGATTATGGTTCTTCTTTACAGATCTGGTGGAGCATATTCTTAGGGGGAGCTAACCCTTTGCCCTTGATGTCAAAGGGGGAGAATGAAGCTGAATATTTTGAGGTTGCCATCAAGTCCAAAGGGGGAGATTGTTGGCATTATGGTTCTGGTATGATTATATGGTTCAGATGTTGTACTTGATGGCAACACCCATGGCATGGCTCTCATTTTGATAAAAAAAAAAGAAGTACGCAGGAGAACAGTTCAGGAGGTGCGTACTCGCAGGTATACCGTGCAGGAACCGCGTCCCAATACGCGGGTTACCCATTCATGGGGTGCGTACCCCCAGTGCACACATTCCAAGGCAGTTAAGCGCCCACACGTGGGGTTTCTCATGGTATTTAGCCAACAGTATTGGGTTATCATGGTTTTGGCCCGTGGTATTGTTTATTTTATTATTATTATTGAGCCCCATGATCCTTGATTTGGGGAAGAGCTTGCCTATATAAAGCAAAGGAGATCATTTGGCTTGTGCATCTTTTGTGTAATTGAATATCTTAAGATCTGATTTATTGGGTTCTCGGTTCTTAAAAGATTGATCTATAAAGGAGAGGTTAGAAGCGAATCTGCGAAGGGTGAACTCTTGAGCACAGGTTCAGATCTGAGCATCTGAGGTTATTTCAGCCCTAGTCCAAGGTACGCAGAGGCGCCGAAGGCTCAGTGCGTGGGTACACAGAGGAGCCGAAGGTTTTGTGCATGGGTACGGAGAGGCGCCGAAGGTTCAGTGCGTGGGTACGCAGAGGCGCCGAAGGTTCAGAGCGTAGATACGCAGGGCAACAGTGGTTCAGGTGCGTGCCTTCTGTAGCAGCATGCGGCGTGATTATTCTTTTGGGTGCGTACCTACTGTGAAAGTACGCGGCGCGATAGTGCCATTGGGTGCGTACTGTATGCAGATCAGTGAAAGGAGCAGTGCGTGGCCACGCTGTTCAGCAGAAGGATCTCTGCGGGTGTACGCAGAGAGGCAGAGGGTGAAGTGCGTAGCAACGCAGGCCAGTAAAAAGAAAAACTGCGTATCTGTGTTAAGATCTTCTGTTGGTTGAATTTTTCCTATTGATAAGGTGTTCTGGGTTCTGTTCTGTTATTGCTGATCTGGTTATTGCAGCTGACTGTATAATTTACATGTACTTGATGATCTTTGATGTATATGGATCCAGTTTGAAAATTTATGAAAAGTGGTCCTTGAAAAGAAGTAGGGGGTTGTAGCTCCCTTCCAGAAGAGATTGGAAAACGAGAGAGAGTTGTAGCTCTCTGCAGGTTGCAGCCTGCGTACTGGTAAAGGACTGCACCAGTACAAGACCATTGTAAAAGGAGTTTCTAATTTTGAAAGAAGATAGAGACATATTGCAGCAGGTGGTTTTCACCCACATTGGGTTTCCACCTTATATCTGGTGTTCTTTGATGTGACTGTCTGCTTTTCTTGTTCATGCTCATTATTGATGGTATTGATATGCAAAAATAATTCAAAGTATAAATAAGGAAGAATTTTTAAAAGATCTAGATAATACTGATTCACCCCCCCTCTCAGTATTATTTTCAACAAGGGGACTTTAACGAATCATGTGTAGAAAAAAAGGCAAGGAATCCCATCCACCATTACCTGGAATGGTTGGAAAGGCATACATTGGGATATTCACAAGCATCAAAGATTTATTAGAAGACGAAAATTAGCAAAATGAAGCAGAAAATATTCTGGAAGACGACAATGATGAAACTCTAGAGGATGAAGAGTTTGGATTACGTGATATTGTTGATTAAATTTAAGTTATGCTTCGTAATCAAGCTCATTTTTTGTAACTGTTAATTAGTTATACTTGTAATGTTGTTATGAATTCAATATTTGTATTATGTGATTTTCGTATTAAGTTCTATGTTAATAATTATTTTTTGAGAAAAACAAAGATTAATATTATTTTTTTGACATGAAATTCATTAAAAAAAACTATTATTTAACCATTTTTAGTTCAAATTTTCCTATAAAAATTGTGATTTTGACCTGTCATTTCTAGCAAAAAAGTTACAAAAAATTATCAAAATGTGTAATTTTTTAGTTGTATTTATGTTGAAAATAGTTATTTTTATGTCAATTGTTAAAAATTATTGTTTTCTAGAGTCAATTATTTCATGTGCTTTGAAAAATTAATTAACGATGTATAAATATGTAGACTATCTAAACTTGAAAATATCAACCTTGTTCTTTAAATATGCAAAACAATAAAAACCTCACTAGAAAAAAAAAATTAAATAAAAACAAGAAAATATGAAGAAGAAGACCACTTCAAAAATTGTTAAATTTAGAAAATAATTATTTACATTTCATACATTAGAAAATTTAAATTCAAAAAATAGGTCTTTTAGTAAAAAGGCCTGATGCAGAATAATCACTTTTTAAAATCAGCATGCAAATCACCATCATTCTAAAACGTAATGTAAATAAAAAAAATTAAAGTGCCAAAAACTATGTTCTAAAAAAAATATGTGTTCTGCATTGCCCCTTTTCAAAATCGAGTCACTTTTTTGCTATCTCTATAAAAGAGGTAACAATATTAGTTCTCATTTCAAAGTTTTCATTGTTCAATGTAAACTTTGAAACACGTAATGTAAACTAAAAACAAGAACTATAGCCAAAAAAACCCCCCAAAAACGAAAATTGTGTATTCCAGAATGATGTTTTATTTTTTTAGGGTTAATTTTAAACATTTAAGAAAATGGCAACAAACCCATTTTTTTATGCAAAATAAATGAAAAAACGTACTAATGTTGTTGGTAAAATAACAATTTTCTTTTTTGGGTACACTTTCAACATTTTTTTAGTAATGACATTAAAGATAAAATAATGGGATCTAAAACACATTAAAATTCCAACAATTTTCATTCATGTTCTTAAACATATAATAACATGACCATAAAATTCCTAAAATTATAATTGTTTTTAACCATAGCAAAAAAAAAAATGATAATTTTTCAACCTTAGAATTGAAAAAATTTAAGTTTTCAACATATTTCAACTATGACATTATGAGCAAATTATATGACTAAATTAATCAAAATATCAATACTTGTAAATTAAATGAAACATAAATTATTTCTATAAGTTATTGTTGCATTGTGGATATTATAAACAAATAAATTCATCATAATTAAAACATATAATCCAACAAGCATAAAAATGATTCATAACTTCATGTAAGATCATATGGAAGCTAAAATATTTATTTCAAGTTACTATGAAACCATCATTTATATAAATTGTCTTATACAATTATTCAAAATCACTCTTATGTTCTTGTACACCATTAGAATTCACATCTTCAGATGAATGTATGAATGCAGATGAAGATGTTCCATATTCTTCTCTTTCATCAACTAGTGCCCCATCTAAGTCAACATGCATGCAACATTTCCGGTTTCAAAAGTATTCTAGATCATGGATTGGATTTAGCAGACTCCCATCTCAACATTGTTTCTTCTGGTAAAAACTTCTTTAGAATCCCTATCATTCTTCAGTGAAGAGTTTCTCTCTTTTTTAAATTGAATTCATAAACAAGTATGCCAAAATCCTCCAATTTTAAGAGGTCTGTGCAGCAATAATTTATATTTGTACCCTTTCTTTTTGTCTTTCCACCTATTTTTTTATAAACTGCCATCTCTGGCTTGTACACACTATTGAATGGGTGTGTATTTGTGGCATACCAATGTACTTCAACACCTACAACATCTTGATTTCTTGTAATGAACTTTATAACCTTGAAATCCCAGAATGGATAACCATGTGCATCTCCATCTGCTAACATTCTGATCATGCAACCTTCCTCAATATTCTTTACTGAACCCCTATAAAGGTCTTCCAAGGCTTCACATTGTGCACGAGATCTTCTGGAACTAATATACATTTCTCTTTCCTCTACCTGTGAAGAATTAATAATACCTTGAGATTTTTGTTGTTCAACAATGTTTCTTTTCTCATGTTCATTTGACACATTTTGTGGTCAAATAAATGGAGTCTTTAAAAGTATATCTTCATTAATTGATCTTAAAATGATATCACTTTGATTATTGGAAAATGACTCCCACCAAACTGAATCAACAACATTAAAGTACTTATATGTATATCTAATATATATTTTTAATTTCTTCCAGACATTCAAAATAATGTATAGCTCTCTTCTATGTTCATTCATTATGAACTTCAGCAACTCACTGTAATAACAATATATTTGATGAAAATATTGGATGATCTGGAATGAACTTCAAAAATACCAAACATGGTGACGAAGCCCATTTTGTAGTAGTTGAATACTTTTTGCCCCATATTAATGTTTTTCCATCAATTTTTTTGATACGAAATTGATGTTGGAAGCTAATGCCATTAATTTTTTCAATGCATTTATCCTCACCATGAGATCCCAGAATAAACCTTCGAATGTCAACAATCTTTTTCCAACACATGGAAAATAGGCTCTGGCATGTATGATTTTTTAATACTTTCAATTAATGATGGAAACTCCTAACATCTTTCCTCCTCAATGTTACTGAAAAACAATTGAACATCTGATCAATATGGTCATGAGTGTGCCCAATAAGAAGGAAACTAACCTTTACCATCTAAAAAAATCTCAATTCAACAAGCATGTGAAGATATCCAAAAACAAACTTATTCTTTTTTTCACAACAAGTGTTGTCCAATTCCATATACAAAACCTCAAGAAGATTATTAGAACAGTGAGATATCACATCATGAATTATGGTTATTTTCAAATTTGCATCATTATCAATATTTAGAGCTATGAAGTAAACCCTTGGAAACATTTTCCCATTGAACACCATACAACCGACCAAGTGAAATTGAATAAAATTTTCCTCCTAAAAATTTTGGGTGTGCGAACAAAATGTGGTAGAAGTGTTTTCTTCATGTCCATACCATCAATTATCAAACCCAAATATTTATTTGGATTATCATTAACACTTTTTTCAATTCTTGTGCAATTTTTTCCTTTCAGTTGTTTGTTGTTCGCAATGCTCTTGAAGTGCTTTGACAATGGAATCTACACATAACATAAAAGAAATCTATTAATAAATACATTTTCATAATGATGACTATACAATTTTAAAAAATAATATTATGAATGCTTACCTCTTTTTTCCCCTTGACATGTATACCTTTTTTATTTAAGAGACACACATGTACTACAAACCCCCATCCTTGTCTTCTTAGGAATACTGACAGTGTTGAATTATTTCCTCCATATCTTCATGAAATATTGATATGTAATAAAAATACCATTTCCTTCAACGCCTTCTACATATTCTTTGTATAAGTTGTAGATTTCTCATATTGAGAAATTATCTATAATATGTATTGTGTCTCTATTTGGAATATACTCTCCATGCTTTGAAAAGAAGTCTTGCATCCATGACATTGCAGTTTTGTTAATGGCCAAACTCTCGTTTATGATGTACTTGAGAATAAAACGTGGGATCTTTTTCCAAATTTTCTTGGATTTTTGATAGACGAAAATTACCAGTTGAATGAAATTTTTTGAAAGACTTTCTACAAAGTAATAAATACCTAGTATGATAATCATAACCTGATAATGTGGATTGCATGCACCCCACTAAATATGAATTTATCATGTTTTTATTCATTGACAGATATCTCTTCCTTTTCTCCAATGCAAACTTGAAATCCATATGTTTCAAGCAACACTTTTGACAACATTCACTTGAATTTAATGACTAATAGAACTTCTTCTCCTGAGATATTCTGCTCTACCCCTTGTATAACTAAAACATCTTGGATTGATACGAAAATATCTACTCCTACTCCTAGATACAATATTTTTTGGCAAAGTCTCCATCATTTCATCATCCTATGTATAAGAATATTCATCATCATTAAGAGGAATACTATCCTCACTATGATCATTTTGAACATAGTTAGGAAATTCATCACCATCATCATTTAAAAAATATTCATTACCATCCTCAGTTGCTCGAAAATTTTCACTACCATCATCTGTGCTTTTGAAATACTGACTTGGAGGGTATTCTTCATCATATTCATCCTGCCCTTCATTAGTGCTACTCTCATAGTCCTTAGAATTAATACTAAGTGGAAAATTTGACTCTCTATTTACTGGAAATTATTCATCTTGCCTTATGTCACTACTTCTCTCATAGTCCTTAGGATTACAACTAAGTGGAAAATGTGACTCTCTATTTACTGAAATTTTTTCATCCTACCTTTTGTCACTATCGCTCTCATAGTCCTTAGGATTAGGACTAAGTAGAAAATGTGACTCTCTATTTACTGGAAACTCTTCATCCTTCCCTTCATCACTAATTCTCTCATAGTCCTTAGGATTAGGACTAAGTGGAAAATGTGACTCTTGGTTTATTGGAAATTCTTCATCCATACCTTCATCATTGCTGCTCTCATAGTCCATAGGATTAGGATTAAGTAGAAAATGTGACTCTCTATTTATTTGAAATTCTTCATCTTTCCCTTCGTCAGTGTTGTTCTCATAGTCCTTACGATTAGGAATAACTAGAATATTTAACTCTCTATTCATAGTGAAAGAATTTTTGTTATATTCATCAATATGAATCTAGTTGTTATGCAACAAAGATGTTGATGCTTCACAAAGAGAAACTTCACTATCAGAAGAATCCATGACTTTTAAATAGAAGATGTTGGATGATACAAATACACGCTCTCACAATGATAATATAGCTTAAAGAATGAAAATTTCCCTCCAAAGTCACCTCAGGAATTTTCGCCGAAAATTTTCTCTCCAAAAATTTCGTTTGAAGTATTTCCCTCCAAAATTTTCTTCTAAAATTTATTTGAAAAAATACTAATAAAATTTTCTCTTGAAAATTTACCCTAATTCTATTAAAATTTCCAACAAATTTGTTTAACTATTTCCTTCAAAATTAAACAAATCTTTTATTTAAATTATATAACATTTACAAGATAATTATTTTTATTTTTATTATATTTTATCCACATGTAACATAAATTAGTGTATCATCATAATATTAACTATATATTAACTTTTTTTAATTTTATTTTAATACGACATTCAAGAAGCGATAAAGAAATTTCATAATTTCCACTATATAATAACTTTCGCTATCACTATTCCTCACATCACATCAAAACTTCTCGAGGTTTCGTTAAAAAGCTTCAAACAATTTTGTGAAGCAGCTACATTGTCATCGACAACACATTCAATTGGAGATTGTCACATTTCAAAGGTCAATTTCCCGTCTACTTCGACCATTCAATGAGGAATTTGGGGAAAATAGTTTTTTATATGACGAAAAATCATTTTTTTTAATTTATTTTCTTTGTGTTGGGGGATAGCTCAATTTATTAATTCGAAATTTAGGATATTTTTGAAACAAGGTAGACTTAATTTCAAATCCCACTCAGTATAGGTCTTAAACCCCCATGGGTTTACTAGTAGTTAAGTGTCAGCTGGGTTGTTAGGTTCATCTAAGATACCAGAGAAAATCCCAATTCCATTTTTTTTTTTTTTTAACATTTAGTTAAAGAAATATAGATAAAATATCTGGACTTTGAAAAGCTGTAAAATTAAAACAACTCTCGGACATGATGTTAAAGATAAAATATCATGTCTCAAATCCTGATAATTCCAACAATTTCCATCCATGTTGTTAAAGATAAAATACCTTGACTTTAAAAACTCTCAAATTGTAATTGTTTTCAACCATAATATTAAAGATAAAATATCACGCCCCGGATGCGGGTGATTGGACGGGTGTCATGGCAAGGCCACATGATAGCAATGTGCCTCCTCGTGCCTGAGGCAAGTCTTCATATCAACTCGCCGCCATGGAATGTCGGTACAGAGCGTGCTTGAAATTTCATTCAATGCAACGTTGGGTGAAAGGGAGAAACTGCAATTTGCAGTTATGGCGGACAGAAACCAAGGGAGGGAAGGTTTTTTTAAAATGGGTGTTGATCCGGGCCACAGGGATCATTACGATGTGTGCCAATTCACTCTCCAGGACACAGCTCCAGAAGGGAGGCATTTGCGTTCTGATTTTGAAGGGCATTTGCGTACAGTGGAATGGCGTCTGTGTTCAGTTGAGGGATATTTGCGCTCAGTGGAATGGTGTCTGCATTCAGTTGAGGGGTACCTGCATCACAAGTCTACAAATTTGGTTGGGGGCAATCTCCAACCTTGCTTCCGCCCTACTCCTGCAAAGATGGTTCGAAGGAGAGGACCTGCTCGAGGAAGGCTGTCTCGTCCTCCATCCTCAAGGCCTCGCCTTCCTTGCTGTCGTTGTCGCTGCCACGAAGGGGTTCAGGCCAACCCCATCCAAGTTAGTCAATTTATGGATACGGGAGGTTCTAATCAGGAACCAGCCCCTGCACCTGCATTCGGCTCCGCCATCTTCACATTTGGCAGTTCGATGGACAAACCTCGTATCAATGCACATGTCTCGGTTTTGTTCATCGAGGAGCCCCAGGAAGATGAAGGAGATTCGAGGAGTCAGGAGAAAATCCCAAGTGGAAGCTCAGCGGAGGAAGGGAAGAAACCGGAGGAGGCACCTAAGCAAGCCCCTCACAGCCCTCAAAATCAGAAAGCATCGACTTCTAAGGAGGACGATGAGGACGAATGGAACGCCCTGCGAGAGATATATGGATGGTGTAGGGTGGTCGAGGAAAAGCCCCCAAAGTAGCCCTCAGCTGGCTCAAATCCTCGTCATCCAGCTCTGCTCAGGTTCTGTCATGGTTTATGGCTCTGTTCTTAATTTTTCAGTTTCATATCCAAAGCTTCTGCTTTCTTTTGTTGATTTTGCATGGTCTGTCAAGCAAATTGTCGAGAGTCTTATGAGGCCCCTGCGTGGGCAGTCCTGTTTCGTTTCCGCGCCCCTGCGAGGGCAGTACTGTTCTGATTTTGTGCCCCTACGTGGGACTAATCCGTCTGGTCTGGTCATTTTGGCCCTTCATGATTAGCTCAAGTCTAGGTGCGAAGCCCCTGTGAGGGCAGTGTTTTTTGTGCTGGGTAAAATGAGTCCAAAATGCCACAGTTGGCCTTGGACACAATGATTTCATGTCTGTAAAAGTTTCACTGTACATAATATAATAGTGTAGTTTTACTAAGAAAAAAAAAAAGATAAAATATCACGACTTAGAAAAAAATTAAAATCTTGACATTTTCAACCATGCAATTAAAACCAAAGATTATGACTACAAAAAAATCTTAAGTTTTCAAAATATTTCAAGCATGATATTATGCAAAAATTTTATGACAAAACACTTTAAAAATGAGCATTGAATGAAAGAATTATTATACCAAGATAATTTATTCTTTAAATGCCAAATATATAACAATTTTAAAAACTTAACCTAATACAACATGATACATTGCAACAAAAATTTAAAAATCAATCATCAAATTGACATGCGGTGTAGGTGAATTCGATCTGCGGTAATGAAAACTTAAAGACTAGCCATGAAATTGACACATTATGGAGGCAGTCTTGATTCATTATAATGAAAATTTTAAAATCAACTATCATATTGCACATAATGGGATTGGGTTGCTAGACGAGCATCGACACTCGCCTTGCAGAAAAAGAGAAAAAACAAAACAAAACAAAAAAATTCAAATATTGAAAAAAAATAAAAAACACAAAAAGTAATACAAAAGAAAACTAAAATTTAAATATTGATAAAAAGAAAAAACAATAATAAAAAAACACAAAATAATACAAAAGAAAAAATTCAAAATATTTGTAAAAAATTGAAAGAAAAAAAAATAAAATATTCAAAAAATTAATATCAAAAATAAAACATGAAACAAAAAGACATGAATAAAAAAAATTAAAAATATTGTTTTTCCAAAAGCTAGTCAATTTAAATATAGTTTGTTACTTAATATATTTGTTTTATATATAATAAATTAATATCATAATTTATATATTATTGTTCAAATATAGCATTAACTTTTGAAATTATGTCCCTCTACATTGCTCTCTATTTAAGCTTTGCATGGTCTAAACCTTTTTTCCATCTAGTCCTGCTGATGAACTACATTTGTTGGTTTGAAATGTGTCGACCAATAATCTCTTATGTGATTCTAAACCGCGAAGACTTTTGCTTATAAAATCAAATCACATGTGAAAATTTTTATATATAAATAATGAAATGAAATGATCTAAAATACCGACTTCTTACAAAAAGAAAACTAAAAAAAATTAAATTAAATTAAAAAAATAAGTACTAACTATAAATTAGTAAATTAATTAAATTAAAATTAAAAAATATCAAAAACAAAACAATTAAAAAATAAATTAAATTAAAAAAAAATCCCCACCACCCCAACGCGACATTGGCCGCAAGCGCTGGTGGGGAGGTAGGCTACATGCAGCCGCCTCCCCGCCCACGCCTGCGACCAATCCCACCAAGGGGCTCGTAGGGATGATTCCTCTAATCGCCCTTGCCAGCCCCTATGCAGGCTTGGATGTAGGCATGGGTAGCGAGGCACAATGTGTGTAGCCCATGTCCACAACTAACCCTCTTAAGGGATTGCAGGGCTGATTTCGGAAATTGTCCCTACAGCCCTTGGTAAGAGTTGCTCGCGGGCATAGGTAAGGAGGTGGGCTCCTGCCCACAGCTAACCCCGCCTAGTGTTGTGGGTTTTTTTAATTTTTTCGTTGCTTTTGTTTTTCTTGTATTTAGGCTTCTGTGATCCATAATGATTTAAGCAAAGTCTTTCAGTAGAAATCACATAACATAAATTTTTGGCCGATGCATTTTGAACAAACAAGTGTGGCTCATCATTAGGACCAGAGGATGAACCACACTCGTGGGTTCGAAATACATTGGTCAAAAATTTCTCTTATGTCTTTTCTACCAAAAGACTTTGCTTAATTAAATTTATAATTTTTTTTTTTTTTTTTTTTTTGTTCTTTTTTTTCTTTGTTTATTTTATTTGTATTTTTATTTTTATGTATTTTTTTTTTTTTTAATTTACATTATATTTAATTCCCAATGTATTTTTAAAATTTTTTAATTTATTCATTTTATATATATTGGTATAGATTTTTTTGGGGGTTACTATTATCTTTTAGCTTTAACGTGTAGATTGTTTTTATATTGTATAAATTTTTTATTTTTATATTATATAATATTATATTAATATAATAATAAAATAAATAATTATATAATAATAAATATTATATTCACATTTATTTTGTTTCTTTTTACATTTTTATGGGTGTTGTATTTCTTTTCTTACTTTTTATAATTTAATATTGAGTTTTTTTTGTTATGTTTCAAAAAAAAAATATGTTTTATTACCAACATGAAAATCACAAACATTTAAAAAAAATATCCACACTTCATACAGTAGAAAATTTAAAGAGTAAAAAAATAAGCTCTCTAAACAAAAAGGGTTAATGTTGCATCAATACTTTTCAAAATCATGATGAAAATCACTAACATTTAAAACAAATGCTCATACTTGATACATAAAAAAATTTGAAGTGTTGAAAATAAACTCTTTAAAAAAATGTATTGGTGCTCCATCAACACTTTTTAAAATTAGCATGAAAATCATGAACATTTTTAAAAAAATGTTCGTACTTGATACATAAGAAAATTTAAATTGCCAAAAAGACGCTAAAAAAAGGTGCATTTTGAATCACCAATTTTCAAAATTGGGTGATTTTTTGCAATCTCAAAAACACAGGTACTAGGTAATTTTCCCGTTTGATCAGTAATTACGTTAAAAAGTGAACCGTATAAAAATTTCATGCTATGTGAAAGATAGAGAAGGCAAGTAAGATCTGCAAATATCTCTATATGCTGGTATGATTTACGATAATGAAAGTTATGAGGTGTTGGGAAAAGTACTAGATAAATGTCTGATGTCGGATGCTGAATTTTTTTATGTACTTATAAAAACACCCAAGTCACATGACACGATGAAAGTTTCTACAAAGATATGTAAACAAATCGTAAACAACATTACACAAAAGATCGTAAGTATTCTTATTTATATTTTTGTGTTTTGCGTTATTGTAACTGTATCATTATATTTTTTATAACTTAGTTATTAGTGACATATTATATTTTGGTTGACAAAATTTTATTGAGGGTCTTTCAATTATGTTGGGGGGGACTTATTTTATAGAGTGAGTTATTATGAATGGTGTCCAGAGTTTCCACTTAGGGTTAGAAGAAGATATGAGAAACAAGGAAAAAAAATTACTTCATGATGCTACAAGACTACATAAAAGGGATCATCAAAGAATGCATATAGTGGATCATTCTAGTAAAGTTAGACATGTTACTTTTGAAGATGAGGAAACTGAAGCTGAAGAATGTGTTTCCATTACTTAGGATGAGATTATAACTTATGTTAGAAAGGAGAATATCCATAAAAGACCAAAAACAAAAATTTCCAAGAATAACTCCCTTCTAGTTGATGATGAGGAGATTTTTTATGTAGAAAAAAATATGATAACCAATAGGAGAAAGAAATTAAAAGTTTATTATTTTGAAAGGATCGTGGCCATCAGTGAAGATCTTAGTGAAAACTCAAAAGGAAGTAGGGAAATCATTACACTAGGAGCTGATTTAGAGGATGACATTATTAAAAGAAAACATAATTTGATTCAACATCAATTGATGAAGGAAAATTTAATTGAGGGAGGTCATAAATTTCAACTTAATGTCAACCAAATATATAAGACAAGTGAAGAACAATTTAAATATCCAATTAGAAAGCCATACCACCCGCATGTTCACAACTTCAAAACATTGATTGTGTATAATCCATATGTACATGTGGTTGATTATGTGCTTCTTGTTGATCCAATTCA
>APFE030631735.1:68362-84412 GCA_000404065.3 Pinus taeda | reverse complement strand
ACAATTCAGTAGAAGCTCAAAAGAAATTGATGGAGGAATATCCCAATAACCCACGTTTTGAAACAATGAAATGTATCATTTATGTTGGTTTAAGTGATACAGAAGCAAAGTTATTGACTTGAGATCATAATATAGATAATGAGTATAAGGTGTCTATGAATTTCATCCAAAGGTTTAGATTTATTCATAATTAATTTTAAGAAAAATATGGTGGGGTTAAGACAAAGGTTAGTCTAGCCCTTCAGAAAGAATGTTGTATGGACATAGGTTATCAAATTGAGGAAAACATCAATTCAAAATGTGGAAAAGTAAATTCTAAAATATTCATAGGTATGGATAACATTTTTTAGTTGGCATTTAGAACTAGAGAGATATGGGGATTGATTAATGATATTTTCGACATGTCGGAGAACATTGACATAAAAAACTAGAAGGTAAAAACTTCTAAACCATTGATATGTACCAGCAGTTAATCAGGTCCTAAAATGAAGCTCCTTCCAGAAGATATGACTATCACACCTTGGAGAGCATTGTAAGGAGTGAAGGAGGAAACACTTGTCAAAACAATATTATCTCATGTGAATTCAGAGGAATTATCATTGGAAGAAATGTGTTAGGAATTTCAAAAGTTGTTGATTTTGTTTTACTTATTTCTAGATTATAATTTTCTTTTAAATATAACATATTGTTATTAGTAGTATTTGTTATACATATCATTATATTAACATTTTTTATTTTATATATTCAGTCGCAAGATATATATGTGAATACAAGAACAAATAATCAAATTGTTGAACGAAGGTAGTTGGGATGATGTTGTACACAACTACCCAGATTCAAATTCTACATCAACATTGATAGATTTTTATCTTGCATTTAAAATGGTATCTATACATTAATTTTTATTCATATGTATACTATTTTTATTTTATAACTTATCCATATATTTTTTTATTTCATTAAAGATGAAGAAGGATGCATATGGAGCACTGAATGGTTTCATAAGCTTTATTGAAAAAATTAAGATGGAAACGCTGAAAAAGAAATGTCTTAGTAATGTTGAACTTGATCTTAGTCTTACTCATTTCAATTGGAATGGACTCTAGACTATCCAATATCAAATAATAGAAGGTGATTGTGAAGACATCATAAAACCCATATCTAAAAGGGATTATTCTCTAGTTATTGCAGATATTCCTCATGGTTTCAATATCCCAAACATTGAATATAATAATGAACCTTATACTTATCAAGCTTTTAGTAAAGTGGTTGTGGGATTTCTAAAAGTCACAACATCACCATTTTAGATATTTGTGACATTTCATTCAGACACACAATTTGCAATTTTATTAAGAAGCTTCAAGGGAAAAGTAAACTCAAGGATGCAACTTACATGGTAAGATGTTGAAATTGTATGTTTTATTAATGCTAAAAAAAATTACTTATGTATAAGTTAATTAAACTTTTACTTTTACTTTTACTTTTACTATTTCATGAGAGCTATAAGCCTATGCTTCTAGATCGAGTAGATAGAAAGAGTCATAGCCAAGTATTGGTTCATGATGTTGTTGTAAAAATATAACATATGAAGATAAAGAAGCAAAAGGAGAGATATTTAACATTTATCAAAAACCACAATCATTGATTAACTATCTTACAAATTTATGTTCAAATGAATGAGATTGGGTTTTGGACTTATTCTCAGGTTCATGTAAGTTTTATTATATAAAATTGAATTTCAATATTTTCTTTTTTCTTTTAATTTTTATGTGATTATACTAATTTACTTAATTATTTATTTCTACTTGATGATTAGGTACAACACTCAATACATTGCCATTGAAAAAGAACCAGTACAGTGCAAATTTATTCAGCAAGGAATAACTTCTCTTATTTCTTCTAGATACAATGCAAGAAGTTAGTTTGAGGAAAGGTTTTTTTTAATGAATCATGTGTGGCAAAAAAGGCAAAGGAAACTCAACCACCATTACATGGAATGATTGGAAAGACATACATTGGGAGATTCACAAACATCAAAGATCCATCAGAAGAGGAAAATGACCAAACTCAAGCAAAAAATATTATGGAAGAAGACAATGATGAAACTCTAGAAGATGAAGAGTATGGATTATGTGATACTATTGATTAAATTTAAGTTACTCTTGGAAATCAAACTCATTTTTCATAACTATTAATTAGTTATACTTATAATGTTTTGACTTTGAGATTTTATGAGAATAATAAGTATTCAATTATTATTGTTATATGTTTGATATTTGTATTATGTGATTTTCACTTTAATTTATATGTGAATCATTACTTTTTGAAAAATATATGTGATTATATTATTTTTTGACATGAAATTCATAAAAAATTGTATTTTTTAAAATAATTTTTGTTAATTTTTCCTATAAAATAAATTTTTTGACACGTCATTTTTAGCAAAGAAGTCTCAAAAATGTGTATTTTTTTTTTATATTTATATTCAAAATTGCATTTTTATGTCAACTGTTAAAAATTAATTTTTTTAGTGACAATTATTTGAATGCAGGAATATTAATCATAACAATATATAAAGATATAGAAAGATCAAAACTTTAAAATATTGACCTTTTTTTAACCATTCAAAAGAACAAAGATCTCACTACAAAAAAAATATAAACCTGAAAAACACTTAAAAAAATATGTCAGGGAAGAAGAAGAAGAAGACAACTACTTAAAAAAAAAGAAAATTAATATTAGAAAATAATTATCCACACTTAATACATTAGAAAAATTAAAGTTAAAAAATAAGATTTCTAAAAAAATGGGTTGACGTTGCATTAACACTTTTCAAAATCAGCATGAAAATCACTAACATTTTAAAAATAATATTTATACTTGATACATAAGAAAATTTAAACTGTAAAAAATATGCTAAAAAAAATGTATTATGAATCAACACTTTTCTAAATCGAATGATCTTTTTGCTACCTCAAAGAAATGGGTACTTAGTACAGTTCCCGTTTCATAGTTTACATTGTTATTCACAATAGGGATATATACCACTGAAACCGCATAACTACGAGTGAAAAACAATTATCAATTATCACCGCAGGGGTATATACTATTGGACGGCAGATTGTTTATGTGAACAAATTGAGTGAGCCACAAGAGTCAATGTGTATTTCTATATATGTCACAAATTTCAATGCAGAATATCGTAGAGATTATATATATTGGTGAGAAAAGCCCTAAAGTAGCTCAAGAGATCATATTTTTGTTGCATTTACTATTTCAAGCAAAGATCGTATAACTCTTCATGTAGAGATATATGTATATATGTCATAGAATTCACAACCACAAAACATATCAGAATACTTTGGTAATACTTCCGTAAAAAATTGAATATCACAAAGATAGCTGAAGTCCTAGCTCCCTTGCCACAAATTTGTATATATCCTGACAATATATACCATAGATCGCAATACTCTCTTTCTCTCTCTCACTAATATATATAATATTATAATATATATATATTAATATATATATATATAATAATATAATATATATATAAATATATATATGTTTAAATAACATAGTCTATAACATTTAGTTCATAACATAAATATTTAACATAAACAACACATATACATAGCATATAACATAACTATAACTATTGTATAACTATGTATTATAATATTTAACTATATAAAGTTAACTACTCAGATATGTGTGTGGTGTGTGTGTGTGGTGTGTGAAAATACAAATCTATAACTATTTACATAACATACATGTAACAACTATAACTAAATAGTTCATACTGAATTATATAGCTAGATATTAATTTAATTATAAAATAAACATATATATATATATATTAGATAGATAGATAGATAGATAGATAATAGTAACATATATATATATAACTAAATATCTAACTATACTATAGCATTGAACATATCATAGCTATTTAATATATAAACATACATTAAACATAAAAAATATATATAGAAGTTCATGTTTCAACAAAAGATGGAACACAATTTGACATGTGTTGTCATATAGACTCTCAGTAATAACCATACCCATAGACGACGTTGAAAAAACTAAGATGAGACAACCAGGAAGTGTTCTGCTCATATGTCATATCATTTTAATTTGATCTAGATCTATTTTTTAAATATAAACTTTCTTGACAGAGTATTGAATAGATGATTTCCAATCTGCAACGCTCACTCCTGCAACCAAACCCTAGATGCAGAGCTCCATGAATACCCTCGGGGGGGGGGATCAACCCCCCCAGCCTTTAGCCCCTTTGTATTTGGCAGCCTCCCTCCTAAGCCCACCTTTACCTCATCTGCCTCCCGATCCAGGGACAGAGGCAAAGCTCCGGCGAAAAACTATACCTCGAAAGCCAACGGACCTGTGGCTGAGAGAAGTGTCTCAAACCAAAGCAAAGCAACAAGATCATTTCCCTGCAAGATGATATCAAAGGAAACTCTCTCATTAATCATTGAAGACCCATGGATCGAAGAATACAGAGATCACATGAGCAAACACACCCTAATTTGTCACTTCATGGGTGTAAGACTCAACGAAAAAGCTCTCAGCTGGTGGATAAACCAAAAATGGAAGCCCAAAGGGAACTATGAACTACAGTTAGGAGCAAGGAATTTTTTGATGGTCATCTTCACCCACAGGGAAGACAGAGATCACACTTTCAAAGGAGGCCCATACTTCTACAACTCGACAAGACTCTACATAACGTACTGGAAGCCCAACTTTGTTCCAAAATAGGAAGACTTCATAAAACTTCCAGTCTGGCTTAGACTATACTCTTTGCCGGTGGATTATTGGAATAAGCGGATCCTGGAAGCCATCAGGAACAAACTGGGTGTCTTCATCAAAACTTCAGATCTCACATCTCAAGGTAAATACACTGCCTACGCTAGAATATGTATTTATATGGATGTTTCAGGACCTCTCCCAGGTCATATTGCTCCGATCCATAAAGGAATTCAGTGGAAGCAGTCCATCGACTATGAAAATATTCCTTTTAGATGCAGGAAATGCTGACAGCACGAACATCTTATTCATGGGTGCCCCTTAAATCAACCCCCACCTCAACCCCAAGTAGATAAGGCAGACAACCCATCCCCAGATTACATCCCTGTTACCAGGAAAAGAAAAAAGCAGAAAGGGAAAATCTTATGAAACACCCCTCCAACCCAATCCCCACCCAACAAAATAGCTTTGAAGTTCTAGGCAACCTTGATCCATTTGAAAACCTTCTGAAATCCCACGACCTGCCGGATCAAGATCCACCCAGGCAGCCTCAACCATCTAACCCCTCAACCATCTCCATCCCAAGCTCGAACCATCCCCAAACTGAGGAACAACCTCAAATCTTGAAGCCCAACTCCAACCACAACGATACTAGCCTCGATCCTCTGCATACCCCTCCCTACATAGAAATTCAGCCAAATCGGATGCCCTCGACTACTCCTATCAATCCCCTAGAAGAAATCCTGTGTGATCTGGATCTCCAGGAGGTCATCGAGCAATGGTCCAAACAAGGTTTGAATGCCATTCCCCAGGAACACGGAGAAAATCGAAATGGCATACCTACAGTTAGAATATCTGAACCAGAATGTAACCAAAAAGCAATGGGGAGATAGTAGCCAAACAGGCATCCAAGCAAACCTAGACCTGGACCAATACAAGCCGAAAGGTCTAGGAAAAACATGGGGGAGAAAATCGACAAAGCAACAAATACAAGAACTTGGTAGGCACCTAATCAACGAAGGAAAAATGAGGGCTCTGGTCCTATCCACACCGAAAATTTCTCAATGAAGACAACAACATGGAATATCAGAGGGCTAAATGGCACCTCCAAACACGAATCCTTAAAAGCCATCTTTTCACGCAATCTCCAGACCTGGTCTTACTACAAGAATCCAAATGCTCTGCCAATGGCATAGAAACACTCAAGAAACGATTTGCAAAAGGATTTCAATGCACAAGCACAGAAGCCATTGGGCAAGCAGGAGGGCTCCTAATATTTTGGAACAAAAACAAGTTTTTTTTGCAAAACGCTCTGTCCACTAAGCATTCGCTATCAATCATCTTCAACATGTCAGACTCACAACAAATGATATGCATCACCAATGTGTATGGACCTCAGCAAATTCAAGAGAAGTTCAAGATGCTGGAAGACTTGAACGAAATCAGACAACACCATGGTGCCAACCACTGGATCCTAGGTGGCAATTTCAACATGATCACCAACCTAGCGGAGAAGAAAGGAGGCCTAAGAAGATTGGATAAAGATGCGGAAGCTTTTAGTACCTTCATAGTAGCATCTAAACTCATTTACGTTCCCAGAGTCAATGGTATACACACATGGAACAATAAGCAAGGGGGAAATAGACGAGTTGCATCAACGCTTGACAGGTTCCTCATATCAGAATCCATCATGCTCCAGAATCTAGACATGGAAGCCAACATTCTGCCCATTAGGGGATCAGATCACTGGCCAGTACAATTGCACTTCACCAATATGATAAAGCCCCAAAACTTGTTTGAAAGCTTCTGGATAGATCACCCAACCTTCATGCAAAATATTCAAAGTTGGTGGAGCCAAACCTCTGTAAAGAGCGACAACGTTATGTACATCTTTCAGCAAAAGCTCAAGAGCATTAAGACCAAGCTCAAATGCTGGAACAAGAACATATTTGGTAACATTTTTCAAAGCAAAAAAGAGCTCGAGGAAAAAATTGCAGGCCTCCAACAATCAATTATCAAGGACGGGCCTAATGAGGACAGGTTAGCTCAGGAATAAACCTCCAAAAGCAATGGGAAGACAGGATAAGACAAGAAGAGCTACTTTGGAAACAACAATCATGGGTGCAGTGGCTAAAGCATGGGGAATGAAACACAAGCTTCTTCCATAAATCAACCATTCAGCACAGAGCCAATAACCATATTCTATCCCTCAAAAAAGATGATGGTCCTAAGGTCTCAACTAGAGAGCAAATAGGATCCAAACTAAATTCATACTTCTGGTCACTGCTCTCTGAGCCCAATCAAGATAGAACCCAAGCTATCAACAAAATCATTAGTTCTATTCCCCCCTTAGTAACGGAGGATAAAAAATCCCTTCTCTTAAGAGAGTTCACTAAGCAGGAGATTGAAGAAGTCGTCTTCACCATGGCCTCTAACAAAGTGCCTGGACCAGACAACTTTACAATTGAATTCTTCAGAGCTTGTTGGAACATCATCAAAGAAGACCTTTTCAAGCTGATAAAGAACTTCCACAGAACCAAGAGAGTGTTGCCAACCATCAATGCTACCTTCCTCACCCTCATCCCCAAATTTGATCATGTTGACTTCCCTGACAAATTTAGACCTATAGCCCTTTGCAACATAATCTATAAAATCCTCTCAAAATTGATGGCCAACAGACTTAAATCCATCCTTCCCTCAATCATTTCTCATGAACAGTCTAGATATGTTGAAGGAAGACAGATAACTGACATCATCATTCTTAACCAGGAGGTTTCGCAATCTATCAAAACTCAAAAGATCCCAGGCATGCTCATTCAACTTGACCTCTCCCAGGCCTTTGATAAAATCAGTTGGACATACATCAGAGAAATCCTTCAGGATTTCGACTTCAGACAGATTTGGATAAAATGGATAATGGAAATGGTCTCAGGAGAATTCTTCTCAGTTATGTTGAACGGAGGCCCCTTACAACGTTTCCTCCCATCCAGAGGCATACGCCAAGGAGATCCTTTGTCACCTTTTCAATTTGTCATCATGGAAGAAGGCCTCGGAAGATCCCTATCCCAGGCAGTCCAAATGAATCAGCTCAAAGGCATCAAAGCTGCACATCAAGGACCCATAGTAATGCATCAGCAATTTTTCGATGACACAATGCTTATGGGAACCCCTACAGTAAAGGAAGCTCGAACCTTCAACAAGGTGCTAAGTACCTTCACGGAAGCCTCAGGTATGGAGATCAATCTTACAAAATCCAAATTATTTTTCTTCAACACTTCTATTCATGTGGAGAGAAATATCAGCAAAATTCTCAAGATTCATAGGAACTCCCTTCCAACCAAATACCTCGGCATCCCACTTTCAGAATACGCCCCCAAAGCTACAAATTGGGAAGATCTCCTCAACAAAATGAAGGCCATATTAAGCAGCTGGACTCATCGAGCCCTAAACATGGCCAACAGACTGGTACTGGTCAAATCAGTTCTTCAAACAATGTCAACCTACATGCTCTCAGCCCTTGCGGCAGCCAAATCAGTCTACAAATCCATTCAGAACATCTAGCGGTCCTTCCTTTGGAATGGAGATTCAAAGAAGCGCAAATGGGCCCTCCTCAAGTGGACAGACATATGCAAACCAAAGCTGGCAGGAGGACTGGGCCAAAGAGATGCTGAAATCCTAAGCAAGGCTATTACAGCAAAAATATGGTGGAGATGGGTGGAGAATCCTAATTCCCTATGGGGCACCTTGTGGAAGGCAAAGTACACAAATCAAATACACGAAAAAGACCTCATCAGGCTCACTGGCAGCACTCAAGGCTCTCCCCTCTAGAACAAAGTATGGGAGAATCGACACATTGTTCAGCAACATTGCTTCTGGGAAGTGCACCAAGGCAACACTACCCTCTTTTGGGAGGATGCTTGGCACCAACTCCCCCCTCTGGACCACCCAGCTTGGACTACACTCAAGAATAACATGCAAGAGGCAGGGCTAGAAAAGGTAGTATATTATTGGCAACCCCAAACAATGACCACTACTTGGAAAAAATGGCTAACCAAAGATCAATGGCCAACACAAGACCACAATGAAAATATAGAACAACTCCTACAATAGCTAGAACAGTGCAAGATCCTCACCTCAACCAGAGAAGACATCCTGCATTGGGGAAACAATTCCAAAGGTACTTACATTCTAAAAGAATCCTACATAATCATCGTTGCTTCACCTGACTGGCAATCGAACCCCAGATGGCATGCCCTCTGGACCAGAGGCACTTGGCCCAAAATAACCCTGTTCTCCTGGCTGTTCATGCACAACAGAGTGCTCACCTGGAAAAATATACAGCAACGAGGCTTCATCGGACACTCTAGATGTGCCCTCTGCGAGAATGATAATGAAATTCTCAACCACATTCTCAACACATGCCCCACCGCCTGCGCGCTATGGGATCATATGGCTTTTGTCTTCAGGCAAAATGACAGAAATAGAGACTCGATCTACCTCACCTTGAGCAACTGGCGATCAACCATGTCCACCAGTAATATGATCAACAGGGCATGGAACCTCATTCCGGGAGACGTGGTCTGGATCCTCTGGAATGAGCGCAATGCTCGAATCTTTAAGAACTTAGTGATGACAGTGGATAGGTTAATGGAAAAAACGAGGCAGCTAATAATAGAAATGATCCACGCCATGGACATAATGCTGCAAGAGGGGAACCTGTCACTAAAGGATCAAAGGATTGTCCAAATCCTCAAGCTCAAAGCTTGGACAATCCCACAGGTAGGAACCAGACCACACAAGTGATGAAGCAGGACAAATGGGGAACACCGCCATTTCTAGCATTCAAACTAAACTTCGATGGTGTGTCAAAGAAAAACCCGAGAAAAGCCGAATACGAAGGAGAAATCAAGTACCACACGGGGAACATCCATCTTATCTACCATGGTAATCTGGGAAACAACACCAACAACATTGCAAAACTGATTGCTCTCATCAAAGGCATCACCCTGGCTAACCATTACAAATTTCTACCCCTGATAGTGGAAGGAGACTCGGAGATAGTCATCAAGATGATGAGGAAACTTTAAAACGGCACACAAGTGGACAAGATCACTCCCAGTTGGAGGCTCTCGGAAATCCTGAAGGATCTGCATGCCCATCTTAGTAATGTTCAAGGCATTACCTTTCAAGCAGTCAGAAGAACTGCAAATAAGCTGGCCGATACCATAGTCAATGCTGGGGTTCAGTCCAATAGTGAATACTATTACACCCTCTGGCAAGACTTGGAGGAGGGGGAACTCAGAGAGAAATGCCACACCATAAAAAAGGCAGACCAACAAGATTAGCAAATGCTAGGCTCCTTGGATTCTTCCATATATGCATCTACTGACAATTATACAAGCTGCGAGTGACCCACTCGGAGAAAAAAAAAAAGAGAGAGTGAGAGCAGAGACTAGACCAGCTCAGCTGTGCAAAGGCAGACACAGGGAGGTCCCATCAACTCCCACTCTACATCATGTATTCTACTATATTTTATTAATATAAAGTCTCGCTGAACCTTACAAAAAAAAAAATTCATGTTTCAACAATGCATCATTGATAGATACATTAAATCCATCATGAAAAGTGCATTTGGTCTAGTGAATAGAAGCATTTAGACTCCTTTCTAATTTGCATCATATTGTTTCATTATGTAGTGTGTTGTACAAGAAACATTGCCTTCATGTGCTTGTACCTAGTATACGTCATGTGTCAATGTAAAACATTGAGAACTTAAAGCCTATTGGAATATTTGGTCAACATGAAATTTTATTAGTTTTGTAAGTAGATTTATTTCAATTTTTTACATATATATTTACATATTTATGCATGTTATAGCCCATTTTGTCACATTCGATTAGTGAGCCTCCTAATAGGATCAATCGACATCTTATTACCCCTTGTCGCCATCTTTCACAAAGCCCTAAGCAGGTTCCCTTCATCCCCCAGAATTCCAGCCCTAAATTGCATCATCTAAGCCAGTTTGAGGACCAGCACTTCCTGTAAGCCTATTGCAGTTCATTCACTTACAAGTTGCTCCACCATGGCATGCGTTGGTTACCAGTAGATCACCCCACTTTTAACATGCATTGGTTCTAGAAATACAAGAGAATGATTAGGATTCTAGAAGCTTCCCCTTCTAGGAGTTTCCAAAAGTTTTTTTAACTACTTACCTTGGATACAAAAATTTAGATCATATCCTTCCCTACATTGGATTTTTCACCACTTATCCTTTGATCATATCCCTCCACCAAAGGTGTATCTCTTACCCTAGATTGGTAATTTGATAAGAACTCCTTAATTACCCTACTTCTTTATATATTCCCAGCCTTCTATGTGGTTGGGGGTTGGCTTTTGGAGAGTGATTATGCCCTTATCATGTTGTAGTGAGTGGTTATCATCTCATGCATTTAGGGTGATTAGAGGTGCATATTGTGACAAGGAAAGGATAAGTCAACAACTTGGAAGATCTCTTCTACAAGATCAACTACTACTTATGGTTGTAATCTCCTTCCATTTATATTAATGTAAAGAATTCATTGTTTTCCTATATTTGAGGTCATTATTTCGCTTATTTCAATATCATGTTGATCTATTGAATGAAGTACTTAGATGATACTACATAGATCTCGTATTTTCTTGGCTTGTGTTATCTCATCGTGCAGGTTATAATTTTGGCATTCAGAGCTAGAATTGGAGCTTCAAAGATAAATAAGGAGAAAAGTGTGTGAAGGATTCCAGGTAGGCCTCACTCTGTCATCTATTTACTTTAAGGAAAAGAATTATGTTGCTTGTCTCTACATTGTTCTAGGTTAGCCACCAACCTAAGGGAGATACTTTTGTCCACAACTATAAATATCATATAAAAAATTGGTGACCATACTGGGGAACAGAGTATTCCCTTGGTGGTATCCTTATCCGTTGTGTTTGATTACCTCCTTGATAGACCTTTGCTGTATCATCCAACTAAGAACAAATCTAGGGAGTGATTTCATTGAGAAATTTTTGCAATTTTTGTTCCATAATTCCCTTCTCAAGCCCAACGCACCCTCTGTTCCTTTGAAAAAGTGTTGCACCTCACCTTGGACCACTCTGCACCAATGTTGTCACACACTAGTGTCTCTTCTACATTAGCGCTGACCCCTGTTTTTGCATGATTTTTTCCTTGGTTCTTGAGCCTCTCTTTGGTTAGTATTTTTCCAGTAGAAATTCCCTGAGTCTTTAGTGTCTTGTGGTCTCTCTAAAGCCTTTGTTTTGTTTTCATTTGTGTTATTTTCATTTGGTAAGAATTGGTTTTGATTTTTTTTTATTCTTAATAATCACTTAGTCACTTGTAAATTGGTTTTGCTTGATTGTTGATCGCTTAGATGAATTGTTTTTCTAGTCCTCATTCTTAAAAGTATAATTGAAATAGTAATTGAAAATTTTTCATCTTCGTTTTCTTCATTTCAAAAATTAAGTGTGGTGAAAAGAAAATTTTTACATCAACATGTAGGGTTTTGTATGCGCATTAGTATAGGAACAGTTGCATCAGAAATGAAATTGCATCTTGCATGTTGTTTGTTGTATATCATGTTCTGCATCTTGATTATTTTATCCCTTCCTTAGCTAGATTTTCATTAAAAAAGAAAGGATTTCTATTTTCTCATGCTAGATTTTCATTTTAGGATATTCAAGTGTCATTCGTGGTGATCCCTAATACTAAAACATAATAAAAGGTAAACAATGAAATTTATTGAATCAACCTAAGGAGCATTTGTAACATTAATGCAAAAAATTAGAGGTCTAGGCTAAAGACATGTTCCGATGTCTTTAAACGCAGGAGTTGTCGTTGTTTGCCAGCATTGCATCCTAGGGATTAAAGCACTTTCCATGTAGCTGAGTGTATAGGATATTACTCCACGTACCTTTGCGCATAATGGTGGTGCTCCACACACGCAAAGTATATGGGAACTCTCTCATTGAACGATTGTGCATTATACAACACTACTAGATACTACAATCCCATGTACTGATGTGTGTATTTTGGGAGTCCCTAATAGGTTTCTATCCATCCACAGGTAACCACGTTTTCCACCTTGTATAATGTGATACACCGAACACAACATTTGGGGAGATTGGCTATCATATGTGAAGCCCTTAGTTCGCCAAGGTGTATATTGTAGTTCACAGTTGCTTGGTAATCCTTTTGCCTAGATTACCCTCCTTTTTATTTATTTATTTTTGTGTTAGTAAAATCTATTATCCAACATGGAAGAACACAGTCCCCCTCCCCGTTTTTTGCGTAGAATGAAAAATAAACCTCCTCTTCCTCTAGAGGCTACTCCTAATCATCGTCCAAGACATAGGAAAATGCAAACTATCGAATCACGGACATTGGAAACTATTTCTAGCCCTCCTCCTGATATTTATCAACTAGAATCATCTATCCCTTTGAGTTCCAAACCTGATAATACATCTATTCATGTTGGTGACACTGATGTAATTGAAAAAAGAAGTCCCTAAAACTTTGTTACCTGAGGTCATTGAAGATGATCTCCCTGAGTCAGAAACTTTATTTCCTGAGGTTATTGAACTTGCGGAGCCTCAACCATCTTCACTTGATTCTTTGGGACCTTCCTCCTCACTTCCTTCGGATCAGACAAAACCAATATAACTTGGGCCTGACGTTGGACCTCTTCCATACGAATTTTTGAGTATTGAAGAGATCCCTCCAGAAGAGCCACGTCCTTTTACTCCCTTTCATTGGGAAGGATTTCATTTTTATCAAACCGACCCTCTTTCGCCTCCTCAACCTCAGACACAATATTCTTTACCTCATCCTTTGGGCCTACCTAAGGATTCTTGCAACAATATTCTTTGGGATTGTTAACCATGATTGGAATTGATTCAAACTCCCAGTCTATGTCCACCACAATGGTTGAGACATAAAACTTTTCTTCCTCATCTATGTTTGTGACATCGCCATAAACTTATTTATATGGTGGCCCGTCCATTCCACCTGGCTATTATTCGTTATTTGGTAGCTTTTCTAGTGTGGCATTTAGTCCTTGGACCTCTCCCATGTCATCTAATTCTGGAATAATGTCTAGTACTTCTCTTCTGAATGCTACACATTCTGCTCCTCTTCCTCCATCTACACCTACAATAAAGTAGTAAGTTGACCCTTATATCAGTGAGAAAATCTACCCTCAATAGCCTAACCCTCCTTATTTTGGGTACCCTCCATCTTGATCATAGTTGTCTCCATCATCCCCTCCTTCCATGGAAGGAGGTAACTTGTTCTTGGTATACCTCAATATGGTAACCCTCTTAGTTATAGTCCTCCTTATCATGGAATGGATACCATTGTTTAGCAACCTACTTTACTTTTTCAACCTAGTTCATATTGGGATCGATTGTTGAATCCTAAAATTTTACCATCTTCATCACAAATTCCTACCAAACTGTTAGCACCTCAACAAGATCAAATACCTATGAGCGAACCTTTATAGCCCATTCCAATGGTTTCAAGTTCTTCCCAGACCCTAATTCATCAGCCTGTATAAGGTCCCTCACCTTCACAATCACTTGTGCAAGGTACTCCTCAAGTTTTGGAAGGTCAAATTATTCAAAATTTCATGGAGTGCCAATCAAAGCCATACTAGGGGGAATGAAAACCCTTATCAGGCAACAATATGGATCACATCAAGTGCCTTTTCAAGGCCAGCAAATCCAAACCCAACCATTCCAGCAGCTTTATCACCATCCTTGGGCTGGAAAACATACTCACTTTTATGTTGGTTATCAAAACCCTCCATGTTCTGGTAACCAAGTTACTTATTATCAGAACCTTCCTTATCCAAGAATGCAAGTGCATGTTTCCCAGGCTACCCCTTCTTATCTAGGTCATCTACCTACAGAATTTAATTGGTAGTTTCGTTTTCTGGCTACTCTTGAATTACCAGATTTAACACATCTTAATAACAATCCCATTGCTCATTCACCATGGTGGCTGATTATTCCCACTAAGTTTCCTTCTCATATCCCAAAATTCAATGGGAATCCTAGAGAAGGCCCATCAACACATATTATAATGTATCATCTATGGTGTTCATTTAATTCACTTAATTATGATTCCATTAGAATCTATCTTTTCCAATGAACTCTTATAGGTACCACTGATAAATGGTATATTGAGTTACCTGGAGTGTCGTTTCATGACTTCAACACTTTAGCCACTACCTTCCTTACACATTCCCAGTAACCCGTTAGATACAAAACTAGAATGGAAATATTGACTAACTTCAAACAATCGAACTCTACTTAGTTTTTGGATCACATTCATGAGTGGAGGCATTGTCGTTGGTTAGTCAAGACTTATGTTCCTAATCAGTTGTTAGCATAATTCTTTTTCAAATCTCATTTATCTCCCATAACAGAAGATGTGACCAAAGGTGGAGTCATGACTGAAGAGCAAGTTATTTCTCATGCTATATATTTAGATATGATGTATACCCAATCACGCATGCTCTTTTATAAGATACCAAATGCTTCAAGGCCTTCAAATATTGTTCCTCCTCCACTTGGTAAATAATATCATGTTGTTGATGGAATTATAGGTTCTTCCAGATTGCTTCTAGTGAGTAAACCATCTGGTATTTCTCTTACTATTCCTACAAAAAACCTTCCATCCCATGCTCGCGTGACTTCTGCTTCCGAGATAAATTTCATCTCATATGTTAATGGTAAGTCTCAACAGTAGCCTAGAAGCAAGAAGAAAGATAAGGGGAAGAAAAGGAAATATTCCTCACCAGAGGATAAATAAACAAATTTGTCTTCTGATGAGAAATGAAAGCCTTGATACCCATGCATTATTTGTAACAAGGATCACTTTTCACATGATTGTCCACGCCTCACTGAAGTGAATCAATTTCTTAAATCATCCACTTCTCCTATTGTTATCCAGGAATACTGTCCACTCGGATGCTACTATTCCCACTAAGATGGGTGGCTATCTTAGAAACAAACAATCAAAGTCTATTATTGTTTCCTTTTATGAAAATAGACAAGAGGAGAACCAAGAAGACCAACCCGAGTCTTGCTTTTGATTTCCTCTCCTTCTTGATAGAGCTTCTCCGCTTCTTCTTTGTCTGCCCAACTTCAAAAGAACCTGTGGAATCACAGCAACATACTAATATCCAAGAAACAAGGATCTAAATTCATAAATAATACAGGATCAGATGTGTATTAACCATATACATG
>APFE030631735.1:55062-68266 GCA_000404065.3 Pinus taeda | reverse complement strand
TTATTTAGATGAAAAGTAGCAAGAGGATTACAACCATGAGCTCTGACCCAGCATCATCCTCTAGCTAGGAAGCCCTTCTTCACCTCAAGCAAAGCTAGATCACCAAACACTGTGAATGTACACCAGAAAACCAACAACACTTCTCTATAAGATACAAAATTCCAGCCTCTGGATCTCTATGATGAGGGATCCATATATAGATGATTACAGAGAGGTGAATCATCTTCTGGGATCTTGATTAATGTCTTCTCTCTGATAGTTCCTACTTCCACTTGGATAATGATGATCTCTTGCTCATCCCTGGTCGAAAATAGAGAGGCAAGTGTCAGAGGGGAAGCTTCTGGAAGATTCCATGATCTTCCACCTCGCATTTTTGTCCCTGCCATTTGTCCATTCCCGACCATCACGCCCTACAGAGGAGAAAATTAGTATGCATCGCACCTTGTACACTGGGAAGGTGATATGCATCGCACCCTCTGCATTGAGCTTTCAGTATGGTCCGGTTTTGACCATTTATGAGCATTTTTCAGTGGAGAACTTCTGGGAGATGATGTAATCAGTTAACCTTGTTCCTTTTGGCAGTGAAGCAACACTTTTAGGGACTTAGGAGCCCTCCGTTTATGGACATTTATGATTGGGGTTGAAGTGCCAAAAATGTCTATAACAAGAGTTCTCCTATACTTGAAGTTTCCACCTTTCTTTCTAAGTTATAGATAATAGTTTTTGTGAAAGACCAGCATATTATCTTTAACTTCTCCAAGAGTCACAAATAGTAGTTTTTGTATTAAGCAGCATATTGTCTATGATTCAGTTCTCATTTTCATAATTCTTCTAAGTTACAGATAGTAGTTTCTATGAAAAACCTATGATTCAGTTCTCATTTTCATAATTCTTCTAAGTTACAGATAGTAGTTTCTACGAAAAACCAACATATCATCTTTAACTTTTCCTTCAATCTTTCTTCACTCATCATTTATATCTAGCAACAAATGGCATTCTGAGATGTTTTGGTCATACATGTATTAAGGGTTAAAGACCAATTTTTCCAGGTCCTTCATTTGAGAACACAACAAACAATAAGTGACAGTAAATAATATTTATTAGTGTCTTAAGCACAATTTCTCTATAGCCAGGAAATTGGTTTCTTAAGGTACAACAGTATCAGAGCTAGATTCATAGAAATTATCTACATGGTATCAGAGCTATATTTGTAGAAATATTCTACATGGTATCAGAGCTTTGAATAGTATACTGAGAAGAGAATTTGAAGTTTGAAGTTTGAGGTTGCAGGTGAAAATTGAATTCATATCATACTTCAAGGTTGGCCAATGGCAATCTATGGCTTGAGACTCGAGTATGCCTTGGAAGGTAGCTCAAATTACATAGCATGGAAAGATAGAATGGAGCTTGTATTAGAAGACAATGGCTTCAAGGAATTCATTGATCAAGAAATCCCAAAGCCAGCTTCAACTAATGCACAAGAGTTGGCAGAGTGGAAGAAGTGTGTGGCAAAAGTGAGACGGATCATCCTTGAAGAAGTTCGAGACCATATTGTCTTAAGTCTCCATGGGAAGGATACTCCATTTTCAATGTGGAAGACATTGAAGGACCTCTACTAGAATAATAGCAACTAAAGGAAATTGGCGCTCAAGAATAAGCTTTGAAGAATTAAGATGGAGAAGGGCGATACTGTTTCCACATATCTGAACAAGCTCACCACCTACAAAGATAAGCTTGGCAATGTGGGAATAACTACTGCCGATGATGATATGGTGAGCCTTGCTCTCCTTCGCCTTCCAAAGAGTTGGAATAGCTACCAAGAGTCTATGAATGGAAGGGAGAAACTGTCGAATTGGGAACGACTGTGGTCGGATCTCATGCAGGAGGAGATAAGGAGGAACACACGAGATGGTTTTTCATCCAAGGATGATGATGAAGAAAATTTGGCCTCTGCAGGTAAGGCAAGGAAAGGGAAGGGGAAGGCTTCCCATTTCAAATCGAATTCTTCTCATGGAGGGAAGAATGGTGACATGTCTAAAGTGAGATGATTTAATTATCACGAGATGGGACATTATGCGACTAATTACCCATCGAAGAAGTCTAAGAAGGGATCCTTAGAAGGATCGGAAGGTGATGCATTAGCCTCTCAGTTCGAAATTGACTTTACCCTCATCGCATGCATGGTGTCATCGAAAATGGATTGTGTCTGGTATATTGACAGTGGAGCCTCATTCCACATGACCGGTGATAAAATTTTGTTCAGTGCCTTGGAGGAGAAAGACCTCAAGATGCGCATAGAAATGGGTGGCGACAGAAGGTATATTGTTTCAGGAGTGGGCACAGTTGCTTTTTAGAGGGAGCATGGAGCTCCTCTTACCTTGACAGATGTGATGTATGTACCTGGAATGAAGAAGAACTTGGTATCAGTTGTGATGTGCGAGTACAAAGGCTATGATGTTGTCTTCAGTAAATGAAAGGCATTCCTAAGACACATAGCCATGGGTTAGACCAATGGGATAGGGATTCGGGTGAATAATCTCTATAAACTAGAGGTAGATGATTGTGTAGCATTGAGTACGAAAGCAAAATTGGTGCAAAGCCAAGACACTAACAAGTTGTGGCATATGCGGTTGGGCCATTTGCATCATTGGGATTTGAAGATAATGCAGCAGATATCTACAGGACTTCCCAAAGGTAAACTTGAGCAAGTTGACACATGCAAAGGTTGTACCTTAGGAAAGTACACCAAGTCTTCCTTTCATGATTGAGATAGTCGAGCAGAGGCTATCTTAGAGCGAGTTCATACTGATGTGTGTGGACCATTCTCGAGGGCATCCACAACGAAGCAAAGGTATTTTATGATTTTCATTGATGACTATTCTCGTAAATGCTAGATTTATTTCATGCAGAAGAAGGACCAAACTTTCATAAAGTTTTGTGAGTTCAAAGCTTTGGTCGAGAAAGAGTCAGGGAAGAATATCGAGGCCTTGAGAAACAACAATGATGGAGAATATGTCTCTCAAGAGTTTAAGGACTTCTGTGCAGTAGAAGGAATTAAATGAGAGTTGACGACACCTAATAACCCACGGCAGAATGGGTGGCCGAGAGGAAGAATAGAACTATTGTAGGGGCAGCACGGGAAATGTTTCATGACCAAGGCCTAACACTTCACTTGTGGGCTGAGGCATGCAACACAATGGTCTATTTGCATAATAGAAGCCCACATCTCATACTTGGGATGAAGAAACTAAAGGAAGCTTTCTCCCGTAAGAGACCAGATGTGGGTCACTTTAGGATCTTTGGCTCATCGGTATGTTGCCATGTGACAAAGGATGCACGGAAGAAGCTTGAGCCCATGACAGAGTTGGGGATATTTGTGGGGTACACTGACACAGCGCAAAACTATCACGTGTACTTTCCTACCAGTCGGGGGACAGTGGCTCGCAGAGATCTCAAGTTTGATGAGCAAAAGGCCATGCGAGTTTCCTTTGAGAGGGAGCTCCAACTACAGGTTGTAGAGGAACTACTGGTTCCTAAGGAGGAGGAGCCTCAGACTGATGTGGAGCAGCCGCATGCAGAGGTTCTAGGAGTGGATACATCCACTCAAGCAAAGTCTTCCAGAGATGGACGAAAGCGCACAAGAGAAGCTGACAAATTGTTGGAGGATGCGAGAGAGAATGTGGGAGCACCATCTTCTCAGCGTAGACAGAGGAGGTCACCTGAGAGGTACACTGGATACATGGCCCTTGCCGAGGAATGTGTTGAGACCGAGCCATCTTCCTTTGAGGAAGTAGTGTAGCAACTGATTTGGGTTGATACTATGGTGGAGGAGTATGACTCCATAATTCGTAACAGTGTTTGGGACGTGGTTTCGAGACTGGAAAACAAGTGAGTTGTGGGTTCCCATTGGATTTACAAGGTAAAGCAAGTAGCTGATGGTAGTGTGGATAAGCATAAGGCAATATTTGTTTCCTGTGGCTTTTCACAGGTTGAGAGGATCATGTTGTTGCAATATATTTTGACAGAGGGTCAATATGCTGACATTTTGACAACAACATTGTCAAAGTGTAAATTCGAGTTCCATAGAGACAGGATCGGGGTGGCAGATAATCCCTTTCTTGTTGAGAGGGAATGTTGAAATATGGCAATAGGAATATTCCAATTTAATTTGTCCTTCAATTAAATTGTGAGTTAAAATCAAGTTTAGTCTTGACAGCTACTTGGAAATAACTAATTAAGTTATTTTGACTTAATTTGTTGGAGAAATTCAAGTTAGAAGTATTTCTGAAGTCATGCAAGAGTTATCCCTTAAATTAAGGAGATAAGATTGAGTTATATTTCAGTTGTAATTAGTTAACTCATTTTACTGAGTTAAGTCGAATTAAATTAGTTCCAGACTGTTTGAGGAACTAATGGTGAGTTAACAGTCAGTTGATGCATGCATGCAGTCAACTAGTGCTACTCTAGTTAACTGAAGATTCCCTCATCAGAAACTCATGCATGTCTATTCTAAGAAAGACCCAGTTGAGTTAAATTTCAAGGACAATTTACTATCAGTTGCATGTGTTTTATTATAAAGAAAAATCATGCATGCAGTCAAGGAATGATCCTTGAAGATTGTGCAGTTTTGGAGGCTTGATCATCCACTTGGTAGGAGATCATCCACTTGGTGAGGTGAACATCATCCACAAGGAACATCGCAAGGAAATAGGAGCTTGGAGGGCAAAGAGGAAGGATGGAGAGAAGCCAAGATTGCTTGTGAGCATCTGTGAGGATTGTACTGAGAGTTGGCTAACTATGAGAGCTAAGGCTTTGTATAATTCCTATCTATTTCCACCTTGTATGATAATACGGATAGTGTCGGGTTTTTATTTGAGGCTTTCCCCAAAGTATTTTCATGTGTATTGTGCATTGATTCTTCTTCTTCTGGTTATATTGTTCAGCTTGATCTTTAAGCTTCCACAAATTGATAGTATAAGTAGGTTATATTATTTTGCTTTGATTTATATTGCATTATCGGGTCAACCTAACATCATATTTTCTACAATGTTTGTAAAATAGTTATTCACTTGAGAATGAAGCCTAATGAATCAGTTGAGGATTTTTCTAGTCGATTCATTCACCTTTATCATGAATTTCCTGAAGAAGATATGGATCAAGATTTATTAAAACAATAGTTTGAGCACTTGGTTCTTATATATTTTCACGGTGAATCCATACCACCTTATGTTTCTCCGTCCCCAACTCTTGTAAACCAAGAGACACCCCTAATTTTAGAGGAGGAACTTTCTTTTCCTTTTGTTCCTTGTCCTCCTCCTTTTTCAGTTCTTATGAATGTGCCTCCTTGTGATGATTGTAAATTTTAGAAATATGCACATCAAATCCCTGATCCATCTTCTCATCCTCCTTCCACTTTTCATGATTCAAATCCAACAGAGGAAATCCTGGAATGGCTAATGAAGCCTACAATGAAAACTAATTTTTCTATTCCTGAATATAGCATCAACAATCATAACTCTAGCCTCAAACCTGATTCAGATTTCTATCATCCTCTATCATCTACATGATGTGACTCTTTGTACCATGATCTGCTTGATCAATCTGTTCCATTAACTAGTTTTTTGCACTCTCCTAATTTTCAAGTTATTGGCCCAAATTGTGATCGGGTTCAAGATAGTTACATTAAACAGGTATAGGAGCAAGAAGGTGAAGATTCATTCAACATTTCTTCTCTCTTTTCAAAACCCTTCGTGTGAAGATGGTGTCTCCTCATTCTTGACTGATATTGAATCTCTTAATCTTGGTAATGAATCAAATGAAATCAGTTTGTTTAGATCTGTAGTATTGGGAAACAATCATTTTGATCATGATAATTTTGTTGATGTATGCGATGATGAATGCCCAAATGCATTAGTTGATCTTTTGGTTTCTCATGAAATTTTTTATTTTAAAGATTTAGATCTAAAATATATTTTAGTTGAAGAAAATGCTCTCATCGAAACTTCCTCTCCATCCCACTATCCCTTGTTCTCTCTTATTTGCAATGCATCTACATGCGATGAAGATACACCATGCTTTTTAAGTGCTTCACACATGATTTCACTTGTCAATTGATACAAGGTAGTGAGCTTGTCCACGATGAAAGAGAAAATAATCAGATTATTGAGCATCCTTTCTATCCCATAGCATCTATTTTTTGGCATGAAGGCAACTCTTCAAATAAACTTGCTCATGAAAGCTATCCATCTCTAGATTTGCAATTAGAATAATCTTTTAGCTTGAGTAATATGGTTGTCGAAGTTGTAAAATTTGATCAAATCAGTGAAAAAGATGGTTTCCATCCGATTAATAGTGACCACATCCAAAGAAGTGAAAAAAGATATCCTCACACAATGCATGATCTGGTTCAATCTTCGAAATGCAATTTTACAATGCTTGAAAGTTGCGACAATTGTTAGAGAGTCAAGGCACTTCAACTTCTATTGATGGTTATGTCAGGATCTCGCAACCCTGGTAAGACCCTTGTACTGAGTCAGGTCTGGTATTCTTTTCAAATCTCTTCTTTCTGCATGTTTTCGCTCGATGTAAATTATTTCTTGAAATATATTTCGCAGTACAAAAATGATCTCTCGAACCTTCAAGATTTGATTTCTGGTTGGATTCAAGATGATCCATATTCATGCAAATCTCTTGTATCAAACTCAAGTTTGGAATGTTTATCTCTCATAAAATCGTAGAACTACGAAGTTTATTATTCTAAAGATTATATTTTTCCAAAGGAGTCATACCCGTCACACTCTTCATAAAAAAATCAACTCCTAATCCTTCTTTGAATATTCTGATGCTAATATTTTTCTTCATCACAAGTGAAATCCTCTTGAGTGTCAGTGAATGCATGGATTGTTTGGCGAATCAAATTATTCTTCACTTGTTTTACCCTGACTAGTTTCATGTGTTTGTTATACTAGCATTCCTTTTTACTTCTTTTGACAATTACAATGCTAGTGTAGTGTGTAATCAGTCACAAGGAAATGGTTTGTTACACTCGTCACATGAGGAAGATGATTTTATTATGTAGAGAATTTGCGGAACTCTTCAAATTGATTTGTCTTTGGTAATTACAAACTAGGAATCTGATGCTTTAATCAACCCACATAATCATGATTCTATTTATAATGACTATCTTTCAACTTACCATTTTACGATAAACACATCAAATGATATTCGTTTTACATCCTTTGATTTTTATGGTTTAACATCTCACTATTCGGGTACTTGTCAAGTGGTTGAGGCACTTCCGCACTTGCGAATGGTTATGTCAATTCCTCCCTGTCTTGACACGAATATTGAATATGATTAGATCTATTTCTCCTCACAAGACTATCATCGTAATACTGTACCTTTAATTGAAAATCCATCTTTTCAAAGATTTCGGGGTTTTCAAGAGGATTGTCACAAATTTTACGATCCAATCATTGAATGGTTGGAGCAATCTTACTTGGAAGGCTTCGTTGCGAATAAAAATTTTCAATCCTTCTGCATGGTTGCTAAGGATTTTGGTGTAGTTGAAGACACATTCGAAAAAAGCTTTCGAGGTTTGTTAAATGATGGTTTTTATCAAAGTGGTAAGAATGTGAACTAGTTAGAAATAATGGCTATGGTCTATGTTTCTGCTAATAGGAAACACCTTCAAATTTTTGTGCAAGTTTTTCAAGTTCTTATCTATTTTGTTTCAGATTGCTTTCTAGCAATTTTAATTGCTTATATCTTTGTGAATCCAGGTCAGAAGTAGTTACAATGGCTTCATTGGAAATTTCATTATATGTTACACTGGCCTTCTAGATGATTAGCTTAGGAGTAGGTTTAGTTTCATATTAGTTTACCTGCACATCCATCTTGCATTCATTTTATGTACTTTGTCTTGTGTTTTCTCATTTTGGTTTCGCATCGTCTTTTCAGTTAGGCTCCTTCTGGTTTTTATTCCTTGTTGTGTGTTATATTTTCTTTGTTTTGTAAGACCTTGCATGAAGATGCTTTGTTGGCTCAAAAGAGAATGTGGAAAAATAGAAAACGACCTTGTGACATTGCCATATTTGGATAACTTTCTATCCTTCTTCCTTGTCTTGGTTACATCGTTTGGTTGATGAGGTTTCGATGAAAAATTGATCCTTGCATTAAGACAACCTTGTGTTGAACCATGATGTCCATGTATATTCTAGAAACCTCATCCCTGCACTCAAGCTTTTATGTTTCAGTGTTTTTAGGCTGATTCAATCAAGTAGAGAAGGACAAGGTGAAAAATATATGAGCAAACCAATAATAGAGGTCTTATATATGCTTCTCTAAAGGGGAAACCTCTCTTGCTCTCAATAAGTTGGGATCCCTCTTCTACCCATGAAATAAATAAGTGTCGATGCACAATACTATATCAAGTAAATAAATAAAGGTGAAAGAAGAGAAAGGATTCATGCACAGAGAGGTGAAACAAGCAACCCCGTCAGGGTTCTGTCCAGGATCACTCACAGCGGAGCAATGTTTGTGTTCTTGAAGTGATTCTATTGGGGTACTCTCCAGGCCTACTCACAACAAGGCTACACCAGAGATGAAAAACTATACTCTGAAAATATAAAGCTCACGAACTTAATTACCCTGTCCTGATTCAAAACATTGTGTGATCACTAATATTATGTTTTTGTTTAACAGAGTAAAGGAATGAAGGGGAATATGTTTATGCATGGGATAAGTGGGGAGCCATGGTAATCTCGACGATAAACCAATACTTCCTAAATAACTAGACCTTCCACGAAATAATTGACCAAGGCAGAGAAGCTATAGTTTTACTAGTGTGTTGCCAATTGTTGTCATTGTCAAAAACACCCTCCAAAATTTTTCCTATATTTGGATTTTGGAGCCTACAGTGGATCTTGTGATCAGTCATTCCGTGGTCACTTCTTGATTGATCGAAGTCACTTCCTCACAAATTCTCAATTTACATCGAGTTCAAGAACACAATCATCCATGCAAGCTTGAACAAGCATAAGCACAGTCTATCAAGACAATGTCTATGCAATGTTCAACCCATTTCAACAGTCAATGCACACTATCCTTGACAGTCCCTCACTTTTGGTTACGTTTTTACTTCTATTTTCGTGAGTTTTCAAATTGTCTCTTTTGCGCACCTTTGTTTTTGTGAGTGTCATTTTCATGCTTTCGAATGTCACTCTTGCTTTCTTTCACTTTAATTAGTGTCATTTTCATGTTATCTTTGCTATGGCATGTGTCACTTTCAATATCGTTTGCATATCGCAAGTGTTTCTCTCCTTTTTATCTTCATATAGTAAATGTCATCTTTACACGTGTTAGTTTTCACAAAATGTGTATAAGTTCATTTTGGTGTTTTGAAGGGTTTATCTTCGTGAAAAAGAGTTGATTTTACCATGTAAACACTTGTCACACTCATTCCCAAAGTTTTAAGCATTGTTGCACAAGTGTGTGTTCTGGATTACCTATGTTGTTATGTCATCAAGTTTTCTAAGTGTGTGATCACAGTCAAGTCATATCACTATTGACATTAGTCTCATTGATCCCACACTTAGCCATTTTTCAGAAACTTCCCTTCAACCTAACCTCATCCAAACTTCCTCAACTATGGATTGCACAATTCCAACCCTCAAGCTGCAACCCTATCCCTTCACACTGTGCAATGCACACCTCTTGCCTCCCAAGATTGTGCACTGTGCAGATCCAGTCCTTAAGCCCCTACCTTGGCCCCTAGAATTCCGCAATCCATCCCCATAGCCTAGCCCCAACTACACATTGTACAATCTCTGAGATTAATCCCAAACCCTAATATCCCAAACTATGTAATTGCACAATCACCATGTCTGCTCTACCTCTAAGAACTACACAATTGACTAAAATAGTGGAATCCTATTGTCTAACTCATTAAGCCTCAAAACTGCACAATCTACCCGCAAATTCCAACCTGAACTACACATTTCATAGTCTCAAGGCTCAAGCCTCCTCCCTGAGCTCTTGAACTGCACAATTGCACAATCACCTAGTCTCCTCTATCTTTCATAACTATGCAATGGGAAACCAATGTTCAATCCCTTAGCCTGGCTCCCTGAGCTCCCCAAATGCACAATTTGTTCTCTTAGTCCAAACCTGAACTATGCATTGCACAGTCTCAAGGCTCAAGCTTGACCCTTTGTTGTAGCGGCGACAACCACCCTCCAAAAGTTTACCTTCGCTTCGTTTTGGAGCATCCCTCCTAAAATCTCAGCAGCTTGTCTTGCACTACTCAGGTACGTGTGTTTTCATTTGAATTTATCTTTCACTTTACATCTTGTGTTCGCTTACTTTCTTTGCTATCTAACCACAAGTTGACCCCCATGACTTGGTTGCATTCGGTTCTTGCAATGCCTTGGAAAACTACATAGTCCTAGAGGGAAACCATCCTTGTTCTCAAGAATTGTATAGAGAAGCCCAACAATGACCCTTGCTCTCAAGAATTGTGCAAATCAACCCAAAAGTGATATTCAGCTCCAGAAATGTTTAAAACCAGCTGAAATCTTGTCTTTAGCTAGGAAATTGTGCAGAAGCATTCCCTCAATTGTTGTCTGATGCATGTGCTAGCAGGTTGCCTGGTTCCCCCCAGAACTGTGCAATTTCTCCATGCATGCAAGAAAACCATTCCTGAAAAGGAAAAAAGAAACAAAAAATAAAAAATCATCCCTAAAATATAGGGATCTATTTTTAACAGTGGGGGTTACACTTGAGTTAATTTTAGAAAACTATCGCCACTTGTCACTTTTTCCTATATTTTTGGCATGCACATCATAAACCCTAAATCGATCAAATCTAATGATTGGAGGCCACCAGAGATCATTTTCACATTCGATCTTAGAGCTCTAGCATTCCTGAGGAATCTACGAACCTTTGGCAAGATCGACATAGCTTTTCTAGGTAAGTTTTATTTTTCAAGTCTTTTGCTGCTTTTTTTGTCGCTTTTGTTCCCTTAGCATGTGTGAGAATTGTTTTTCATGTTTTATTGAATGATCACTAGAATTCTAGTTTGTTTTAACTTGTAGAAGTGTTGTTTCAATTTTTTCATTACCTTTCGTAAGCCTCGCATGCATAGCCCTGTTTTTGCACTAACGGTAGTTGTTGCGGCGACTCTCCCCACCAACTTCATTGTTCGTATGTATGATTGATTTATGCAATTGCTTCGATTGCATGCATGACCATTCACTCATATCTTCACCATCCTTCACTCATGAATTTACATCTACTCATTTTCAAGTTGCCCTTAGGAAGATCCGGACTGCCTTAGCGCAGATCTAGCTCTTCCAGGCATGCAATACACATTTTTGGAACCCAAGGCTCTACATTGGCTCCAAGAATTACGTACAGACTACCTATGACTAACTCCAACTACTCTCTGTGTAGTTCCTATTAGGATATTCCGACACATAGGAATAGTTAAGTATAACTTGGTCTAGTATAGAGTTAGGTAAAGTGTGTTTCTTTACTATGTACATTTGTAACTTACAATCCGACGGTCACGATATGTAGTGATCCGACGGTTCATTCTCTCCTCGATATTACCGACACTTGATCCATGGATTGACACCCGATTGGTCCATGAATTCTATTTAAAGCGCATGGAGGGTCATTTGTAGGTTAACCGTTCATGAGAGAAGCTTATGTAAATTTTCATTCTTTATTAATAAATTGCCTGAAGTGGCCACGTTGACGTCAACATACTGGTGTATTGATCTGTGATCTATTTGTGAGCGGTGTCCTTTTGGTGTTCTATCGGAGGAACTTACCCTATAAATTCCTACATGGTATCAGAGCTATTTGAGGGCCGCGTCTGTTGGTGATCCAAATCTGAAGCCGGTTGAACTGCATCCGACTGCCATCTCCTAGATCTGTTGTTTCTAACTACTTTCGGACCAAGAGGACTTCTCTGTTGTGTTGGGAGCATCTGTTCTAGTGAGGAACCCCTTTCATTTCACGCGAAAAGGTTTCCGGTAGCCCTAGCTGCGTCATTTTTTAGATCTGGAGGTATACAATGTTTATTTGCGTTTACTGTTATTTTTCTCTCTGTTTATTTTCGGTTCAGTTTATTTTAGTCTTTTTATTACAGATCCCATAATCTTTTCATTCTGCGTAATGCTCTTTTGCCCTGCGACTCATGTGTTGAGTCTGGGCAATCAGAAACAGAAAGGAAGGATTTTTTCTCCATGGTATGCTCTTTTCCCTACACCTTAGTGTTAATCTCGGAAATCCCAGGAACATGAGGAAATAATTTTATTTTTCCAGGTATAAGCTAACTTTAAGCCATAAGCTTTTTTTTTTTGTATGTCCTGTGTGGTTTGTGTTTTTGTTTTGTAGGGAGAAAAGAGCTTTCTCAAGCAGCACGGCAATCAAGCATCTTGACCAAAAGGAACAAAGCCCCCCCCCCCCACCTCTCTCTCTCTCTCTCTCTCTCTCTCTCAATATAGCTCACTTGGTTCAAAGCTAATTTATGAGAGTAGAGGTCTTGGGTTCAAATCTCCTTTTTGTTAGAAAAAGGGGTGTTTTTTTCATTTCCGCACATTCCCGCACTTTGTCGGCGCCTTCATCAGCTTTGTTTCAAAAAGCCATAACTTCTTCATCCGGAAGTTGTTTTCAAAGCCATTTTTTTTTAAGCAGCCTAATTTTTCGAGATCTTTCCATTGGAACACTTAGTTCTAGCATATATAGCTTCAGTTTCTGTTAAAATGGAAAGTCCATGCCAAGTCATTCTTGACAGCACCAACTACTTCCAATGGTGGTCCTACATTGTGGATTTACTTAGAAGTAAAGGTCTTTACCGAATCGCCACAGACCAAGAAACCAAGCCAAAAGATGAAGAGAAAGCAGCCAAATGGGAAAATAGGCAAGATCAAGCACGTGGGTTGATAGGGATGTCTATCTCTCCCGATCTTAGATTCCATATTGCTGAACTTAATACTCCTGATAAAGCAATGGAGCAGCTTACTAAAGTTTTTGGAATAAAAAATGAACTTAGAGCCCATCAGCTTGAAAATGAGTTGCTTACATTAAACCCCAATGATTTTTTTTGCATTGAAGATTTCTTGTCCAAGTTCAAGACCATTAGACTTCTCTTGGAAGGTGTTAAAGTTAAGAAAGAAGATAGTGCTCTTATCTATTG